>LT642146.1:34388-88335 GCA_900128585.1 Stramenopiles sp. TOSAG23-3 | reverse complement strand
CTTCTTCTTCTTCTTCTTCTTTCTTCTTCTTCTTCTTCTTCTTTCTTCTTCTTCTTCTTCTTTCTTCTTCTTCTTCTTTCTTCTTCTTCTTCTTTCTTCATCTTCTTCTTCTTTTTCTTCTTCTTTCTTCTTCTTCTTCTTTCTTCATCTTCTTCTTTTTTCTTCTTCTTTCTTCTTCTTCTTCTTCTACTTCTTAGAAATAAATGGATCTTCTTTTGCGCTACATATTACAATATTTTGTATACTTAAACTTTAATAGAACTGAATGTAGTACACATACGGTGCCGTACCAGGGACTTGAAGTTCTACAAAAAAAAGAAACAGGCCTCTCTCTCTCTCCTCTCCCTCGAATTCCCCCTTCTTCGCTACTTTGGGATTTTCACCTTCTCTTTCGACTATATTCCCTTACAGTATTTATATAGATTATATAAATAGGGGATATATGTTCAACATTATACCTACAAAATAATAGAATGTTTATCACATAGAAATAATTCATCAACAATAGAATAATATAATAAAAGTATAAATATTAGTAAATACAATACCACAACATTGGAAACGGAAATTCTGGCTTAGAATTGACCTTCGTCCATTTCATCATTTTTAATTCTGGTGATTATTATAACTGTACAGTACTATATAGAACTAAACCAAATAAAAATCGAAGGAAAAAATACTTCTGCTGTATAAAAATAGTATACAAAATTGTAGTATAGTATATTTTAAATAGGCAAATCGCCTCTGTTTTGATAAATAATAACTTACTATGCTATTTCTATACTTTTTGTGTTTTTTTATTTATTCTTTCTTCTACAGTATCTCTCATTCATTCATCATTTTAATGTCAATGTTTTGTTTTGTTGCGTCATTTTCGTTTTCTTCAATAAGTAAGGTTTTACTAAAACTAAAGGAATGGTATTAATTATCATTTATATACTGTATTATTGTTGCAATTGATAAATAAATTATTTTAAAGAAAATATAGCAAATCCTTAAGAAAGACATTAGAAACTAAATTTTTTTGATTCTTGAAATTGAGGAGCGAGCAGCGAGCAGCGAGCGACCAGTAAATTAAGAGAGATTGAACGAAAGAAAAGAAGCGCGTACGACTACGACTACACTAACGATAAAAGAAACGGAAAGAAACGAGCAGGAACGAATTGCTTCAGTAAATTTATACCAGCATAACGTAGGAAAATTAAACTTTAAGAAAGAAGTTTGGTAATATATATTCAATTGCTGCCCAGTGTAAAATAATACTCCAACAACACAATGGGGAAAGGTAAACGCGGAAAAGCGGCCAAGTTTAAGAAAGCTCAAGAAGCGAAGAAAAAAGCTGCCGAAAAGCTGGAGAAGGCGGAGGACGGCATCTTGGGTGCCGCGGCAGCGAGCTTAAAGAAGGTTGGGGAGAAGGTGCTCGATGCGGATGACGTCATGAACCACGTCTCTGTTACAGGCGTCCTAGACTCGCGGATAGATTCCAGGGATGTACAAATTTCCTCCTTTGGGATTGGGCTCCACGGCCGCAGGCTCGTCGAGGACACCGAGTTGCACATGAACTACGGGCGCCGGTACGGCTTGATCGGGCGCAACGGTAGTGGAAAGTCCACGCTTCTCAAGGTCCTTGCGTCTGGGGAACTACCGATCCCAGAGACCATTGATATTTACCATCTGGACACGGAGGCAAAGCCCAGCGACACCACTGCAATGGAGTCCGTAATGAACATCGTGATGGACAAGGTCAGGCACTTGGAAGACGAAATGGAGGCACTCATGGAGGAGGACCCGGAGTCCCAGCGAATCCTTGATATTTGCGAAGAATTGGACGAACAAGACCTTGCCACGCTAGAAGCCAGGGCCGGGGAACTGCTTTTCGGTTTGGGTTTCAGCCAGCCCATGATGCACCGGTCAACGAAAGACATGAGTGGAGGATGGCGAATGCGGGTGGCCCTGGCCCAAGCACTGCTCCTGCAGCCCTCTTTGCTCTTGCTGGACGAGCCTACGAACCATTTAGATCTTGGGGCATGCATTTGGTTGGAGGACTTTTTGTCTAGGTACAAGAAGACCCTAATTGTCATATCTCACTCCCAGGAGTTTCTCAACACGGTATGCACCAATATCATGGAGTTAACGCACGATTCGAAGCTTCTGGTCTGGGGAGGAAATTACGACACGTTCGTAAAGACGAAGAAGGAGAAGGAAACCCAACAGCTGAAGCAGTACAGAAAGCAGCAAGATGACATTCAGCGGCTGCAGCACTTTATCAGAACTTGCGGTACGTACTCTAATCTAGTGAAGCAAGCCCAGAGTAAGCAAAAGATTATTGACAAAATGATCGAAGCCGGCCTGATCCAGGCACCACACATTGAGTCAGTTTACCGGTTCAAATGGCCGAACTGTGGGCAGCTTCCGCCGCCCGTGATGGCGTTTAAAAACGTCTCGTTCTCCTACTCCGGCAAAAAGGAAGATTACTTGTACAGTAATCTTGATTTCGGCATCGACAGTGATTCCCGTGTCGCCCTGGTTGGCCCCAATGGGGCGGGAAAATCGACGCTGTTGAAGCTAATGATCGGTGAGCTAATTCCTTGCGAAGGAGAAATCAGCCGCCACTCCCACTTGAAGATTGCGTACTACAACCAGCACTCCGAAGACCAGCTTGACATGAACATGAATCCGTTAGATTATGTCATGGAAGTGTACAAGGACGGCGTTTGTCCGCCGTACAGTAACGATGGGAATAAGATCAACCCCGAAGTAGAGCAATGGCGAGGGATTTTGGGTTCGTATGGCATCGAAGGGGACCGCCAGCAGATGAAAATGTCGACCATGAGTGACGGGCTTAAAACACGCGTTGTTTTCTGCATTTTGGCGCTCGAGCGGCCCCATATCATCATGCTTGACGAACCTACCAACCATTTGGATATGGAGTGTATTAACTCTTTGGCCGATGCTATCAACAAGTTCCAGGGTGGTATGGTTCTAGTTTCGCACGATTTCAGGCTGCTTTCACAAGTAGCAGACGAAATTTGGGTTTGCGATAATAAATCAATCAAACCCTGGAAACAAGATGGTGGCATCACGTCGTACAAAAATCACTTGAGGGCGGACGGTGTGAAAGCATTGGATAGTTACAAACTCAAATGCAAGGCCTAAATGTTTTTAAACTTAAATTTTATAAATTTTACGGTATTTATTTAAAATTAAGGAGAGTCTTAAAACATACTATATTTTTTTTTTTTTCTTTAAGGAGATAAAAAGTTTTAATTAAAGTGTGTGTTAGTCTATGATAACATACTATGATTTTAAAGAAACTTATAATAAATTTAATTACTTAATAAATAACAGCCAATTTTCTTGTGTTTTTAAATAAAAAAACAGCCAATTTTCGTTTTTTAAATTTTTATTATAAATACAGCCAATTAAAAACAAGAAAATTGGCTGTTATTTATAAATAACAGCCAATTTTAAGTAACATAATTAAATTTAGCTTCCACAGCCAATTTTCTAATAGTTTTTATTAAATAACAGCCAATTTCCTTGTTTTTTATCAAAGGCATCAAGTTTATGATTTAGTAAACTTAGGATAGGAATCGTAAGTTTACCTCATACGAAAAGTTCAGGACGCAAACACGTTCAGGATTCTCGTCACATCGTTGGCACAGCTTCGACTTCGTAATAAGTCGGGTCCAATTTAAACTTTTCCTTGAGAGCTAAGTGGAGCTTGTCGTACATGGCACTAATCCGATTTCGAACAATTCCGGACATCATGCACTTTGCGTATCGTTTTGCGTACTTTTTAAAATAGGAACCTTTAATACTATCAGTTGGTTGGCGGTCGTCCACGAGTTTCCGTATATCCTTTAGACGACCTTTCGTTGTGAGCTCATGGACCCCTAAATTGTCCTGCATAAGCACAATTATAGATTCTTCCATCTCAACAATCTGTTCGTCGCAGTCCGATTTAAGCTTGTCCACGTTAAGCAACACCCTGTACATTTCCTCTTCGGTTTGGATCTCCTCCAATTCTTTGTCGGTAGGCAAACCGGCTAGTTCCCTGGACTTCGACTCTTCGCTTCCCTTTGCAGCTTTCATTGCCGTGTAGACTTCGCTGGAATTGTACTGTTTGTTGTTGTGCGCATTGAAGATGATAACGATGACTTGAAGATGTCGGTAAGTGTTACAGCAAAATTCTGTTATTCCACACTGCCCGGCAGCAATGTTGCTGTAGAGAGAAACGAACTGGGCCTCTAATACACTGTCGATAGTTTTGTTCAGTTTTACCTGTTTTCTGATCGCTTTCAACTGTGACAGTATTAAGCTTGCAGGCATCGATAAATCGGTCCCTTTGTTTTTAAGTTCGGACGTCACTTCTAATATTGACGACAGATGGTCGCCCAATGCCTCTTTGCGCACAATAGCTTGCAACGCGTTTTTCAGGACTGGGGCGAACTGTTCTCCGCCTACGTCTAAACCCTTCACGAAGCGTCGTATGCGCCGCAAACTTGCGGATTCAAAATCGGGCCGGAATCTATTGGCATCGTATATGAGCTCGTCAAACCTCATTTGCGAGTCTGGGAAAAGTGGCAGGAAAACTCTCAATTCTACCGATTGTTTAATTCCTGCTTGAAGCGACAATTTTCGCTCTACCGAAGAGTCGATATACCCCAAAACGGCGATGTCCTTGAGCTCGTCGGCAACTTTTTCCAAAGTGCTGAACGTATTGCTCCACCCGACTGGAGAATTTCCCCCGTTCTTAGATGAGTCATAATAAAACGCGAACACAACACGTCCTTCCATAACTTTTTCGGTCTTGTACGCTTCCGTCATGTTCTTAACAAGCGCGGTCGGTGCATCAGACTGGCGTGCTGCACCTGACACTGCAAGGGCCAGTAAACACAGCACAAGTATCCTGAGGTGGGCTGCCATTGGAAGGAAAGAAAAGGTGGTCTATCGTTCAATCCGTCAGTTTTGGATACTGAATTTACTTGTCAAGCTGCGAGTTACCTGGTAGAGGTTTATTGGTGATATTTTTATCGTAGCGTTGTCCAACACGGGAAGTATCATTTTTTTCAGTCATGTGCCTCCTTTTTGTTCTTCTTTGTTCTTCTTCGGCTAGGCTGCTGCGGGCGCGGAGGAGGAGTAGGAGGGGAGGAGGATTTTTTGAAAAATTTTATTCATTCTTCTTCTTCTTTCTGCTTTCTTTTTTTCATTATTACTACAGGAAGCAGTGTATTGTGTACATCATTATTTTAGTGTATGTTGTGTAATGTTATAGACTCTCCTTCTTTCATTATCGATCAACAAACGGTACTACTACAACGGTAGCGTGTTCATCATCAAATAGCAATGCTATTACGGGTATTATTACACAACCCTTGGTATATATAATAGCTGTTGGACACGTAGCAGCAGAGCAGCAGCTGAGCATGTTGTGGTTTTAAAAACCAAAATGAAAAAAAACATTCGTTCCTGTTCCTCTTTGTATTCCATTAGACCGGGTACGGGTACGGATACGGGTAGGGAACGAACGAACCGAACAGTATAGGTATGTATTATCATTGATGATATTTACATTTGGTGAACAAAAAGGAACTATGTATTTGTTTTTAGGTGCCAACCATGATAATCTCCATCAACAGCTCGGGTTCATCTTTCAAATCGCGAAACCCTGTGCTTTTTTTCACAGTGTCCAGGTGGTCGATGATGAAATCCAAACATATCTCCTTCAGGCCGGCAGCTCTATGGCGATGGGAGGCCATGAACAAACTAATAACGTTCTCAACTGTAATGGACTTACGAATAGAATCTTCGCACAGGCCCTTCAGACGACCCAGCAAATAGCGTTCTGCAGCCATCAAGAGCGGGACGGCGATGTCACTAGATATATCGGTGACGTTGTCGGTGTAGAGAAACTCGATGATTTTGGAAAACACAGGGTAGGGCACGTCGCTGATCTCAATAGTAACCTTTGAGGAGCGGCTTTCTTTCATTCCGCCGAAAAGTAGGGCGCGAAAATGCTCTGAACGAATGGCCAAATGTGCTTTGGTCGCATACAGGGATCGCCCTTCCACTATGAATTCTACGTCACTAAACTGCTCATTGTTCATCAGCCGCCGCATATCGTGGATCAGTGTTGGGGGCGGGATTGCGACGGGCTCAAAACGAAACTCGAAAAAATCGTTCAGGACGTGGCGTCCATTGTACCCGCCAAACGTGAACAAAGAATTCCCGTACACCTGCGCAACCAGACTACTTCGCCCAGAGGGCAATTCCCCGGAGCACTCCACGATCGCCCACATGTGCGTGTCGAAATCGAAGCAATACATGTCGTTCAAGCGATGGGCGCCATTGTACCCCCCAAATACGTACATCTGGTTTCGGTACATGATGCACGCGTGAAAGTAGCGAGGGGAGGGGACGGGGCCGCTTCCCAACACTGTGGACCAAACCCTTGTGTCGCAGCGGTATTCGAAGAAATCGTTCATCCGCTGCACACCGTCGTATCCCCCAAAAATGAACACACTCTTGTTGTGCACTGTCCAACTCGGACAACTTCGGACGCTCGGGATCGTCCCCGTCGGGTGTATAGAACCCCATGTTTTCGTCAAAAAATTGTGTTCGTGCATGTCGTTCAACCAGGTCGTGCCATCGTACCCCCCGAATATAATGAAGGTGTCGACGTGGCGCACGGCAACGTATCCAAACCGTGGCGATGGGCACGCCCCTGCCGGTTCAATCTTTCTCCACACTTTCGTTTGCAAGTCAAACTCGTGGAAATCGTTCAGCCAATCGTTCCCGTTGTAACCACCGAATATGTAAAGGCGGTTCTTGTACAGGACGACACCGTTGTTCTCCCTCACCCCGGGGTGGTGGCCTGCCATTTCGATCTCTTGGAACGTCTTCGTATCAAAGTCAAACTCGAAAAAGTCTGCCAGGCGGCCACTACCACCGTAGCCTCCGAACACGTACAGCTTGTTCCCAACGACCACCGACGCGGCCCCGGAGCGTGGGCCCGGGATAATCCCTTTCGTGTTTGTGTGCTGGCGCCACTGGTGCCTCATCGTTACGGTAGATTGGGTCATTGAATCGGACCTTCCTTCTCCCCCAATCCGACCACTAAGGTTGCGGGACAGCCCGGCGGAAGCTTCTGCATGGCCTTGGAACGAGCGCGGCCGCTCCTCCTCCACAAGTTGCCTCGGGAAAGCAGTGTTCGGTGCATACGCCATGGTACTAAGAACGTCCAACTAACCCGTTGGACTCTAACGACGCTCACTATGAACAGTGCCTGCAAATATTTTTGCCACTTTGCTATGCACGGAAACGCTTTGGTGGTCGTTCTGAGCTCCAAGTTTAAAACTGTTCAATCTGTTCCTCTCCATTTCTTCTTGATCTTTTACTATATTATGCAATGAACAAAATAATAATAACGAAGAAGCTAAAAAATCGATACACAACAGATAAAAAAAGAGCGAAGAAGAAGAAGAAGAGCATCGAATATAACTCCCACAACTAAACTAAAACAAAATTTACCTTACTACAACAATTTAGTAATATAATAATAATAAAGAAAGAAAAATTAAAACAACAACAACAAAACAGAGATGATTTTTGACCGACCGACGACTCTTCTTTCTTTTCTTTCTTCTTTCTTCTTTATTTTTTTTGTGCTTCTTCTTTCTTTCTTTCTTTCTTTCTTCTTTCTTCGTATTATACGGTATAGTATTAGTGTAAATAGTTCCAAAAAACAAAGAGAAGGAGGAGAGAGAGAAGTGGGTATTAATTATAAATAGATTTAGTTATAGTGGGTATAGATATAGTACGTACGGTAGTAGTATTGAGGAGTAGTGTATGATGATGTAGTATAATAATACCATGGTAGTATAAAAAATAATAAAATAAATCCTCCGTATTTATTATAATAATAGTCAGTAAGTACTTCTTCTTTTATTACAAATTCTAATACGAGGAGTGTGGCCTGTTTTTCGTGTTGTCTTTGCATAGAGTTTGTATTTAATAGAATGAAATCAATTTTGTAAGTAAGACTGAGAGGGAACGGAAGTTATTTTATTTCATTGTTGCTGATGTATGATATATCCTTGGCTTATTAGTTTAGAGGGAAAATCATCGTTTATTTCATATATTGGCATATACACTACATCCAGGACCAACACCGACTCCACGACGGACAAAAGAAACTTCCGCGATGTCCGTTGCCGGTCAGGAGCTTGAGCTTTGGAAAGAAACCAACGAACTGATAGATTACGAAGAAGAAGAGGTACGCGTTGCTGGGCAGAAATTTTTGATTCAGTCTCTTCCGGAACAGCTGCCGCTTGAAGTTCTGTCAAAGTTGGTGGATGCGAACGTGGAAATTTCGGGAAGGTGCCCGTGGCCGGGCTCTCTCCTTCTGGCGACGTACCTTGCGAAGAGTAGTGACCGCGTGCTGCACGTGACGGGGAAGCGCGTTATTGAGTTGGGGGCAGGAAGCGGTATTTTGGGGCTGGCCCTCTCGAAATGGTGCGAGCATATCGTCTTGACGGACGCAGATCCGTTTGCCCTGAACTTGATAAACGTGAACGTGGAGAAAAATTTGTCCGTGGAATCCAACACAATCGTTCGAAAGCTGCGGTGGGGGGAAGCAGAGGACATTGAAAACTGCTCCATCAGTGGAAGCTTTGACGTGGTCCTGGCGGCGGACGTTTGTTATAAGTTAGAAATAGTAGCACCGTTGGTGCAAACGTGTGCACAGTTGGCACCTGTGTTTGTGCTCTGTCATGTGCCAAGGCATGGTGTCACGCATGATTTTGTGACGAAAGAAGCCTCAAAAGCAGGCTACGAATTGAAAGAGTGCATCACCGTTGACGAGGCCCTGATCGCCATGGCACCGGACGGTGTCAATGAAGGGGTCGGTTGCGTCGACGGAAAAATTTTTGTGTTCCATCGTACACAGTAAAATTATGAACATGTGCAAACGATTGAGTCGCTCGGTCAGAGCATGCGATTACTGGTACGAATTTTTTATTTTAACAGTAATGATGATTGACAACCATCAAACGAAATTAAGAAATTTAAAAGATCAAACTAAAAAATCGAGATAGGATTAGGGTTGGACTTGAAGTTAGTATTTGATTTAAAATGAGAGTCTTAAAGCATACTATATATTTTGGTTTTTGATAATATCATATTGCTCTTGGATTTTCCAAGGGAACGCAAACATTGCGCGCCATGCATGAATTAACACAAACGCTCCTCCGCTCACCCCAGCCTCTTTGCGTACTTCTTTCCTATGAACACTAATGCGTCGGTCAGTGCGTTTGCTTTCGTCATTTTCGTTTCCGGCTTAGAAACCAGCTTCTGGAGCTTCTCAAGCATTGCCTTCTCCTCGGCACGGAGATACTTAAACCGGTCCTTTCCGCCGCTCCCTGACGTCTTTTTCGCCTCTCTATACTCAAGCAAGCGTTCCACGATCACCCCGCTCTTCTCCCCTTTCGCCAACCCGATTGCGGCAGTGTAAATATCCATCTTTGTCAGGCGGCCTATATTCTTCTCGTTGTCCCCAACGTCCACTAACGTAAACACCATTGTCTTGAGCCTGTCCATCTTGTTCCTGTGGTTGTCCCGGTGTTTCTGTTGGGCGACAGTGTGAGCGATGCGCTCCTCCTCGCCAGGGGCGCCCTTTCCCGGCTTCCTCGGGGAAGGTTTTGTGGACGGGGCAGGTTTTGTGGAGGGCGCCGGGCCGTCGTCCTCGCTCAAAACGAGCGAGCCCTTCTTCTGCAAGCGCCCGTTCCCCTTCTTCTTTCGAAACGCTGGGGTAGATCCCCCCCGGCCTTTGCTTTCGGCAAACGCGGTCCTCCGAGGTATGTTCTTTGGGGAATCTTCCATCATATCGAATGGAATCTGCCCGTACCCATCCAACCCCAGCCCATTCAGGTCCAGCCCATTCCCCAGGTCCAGCCCGCTCCCCAGGTCCAGCCCGCTCCCAAGGTCCATCCCGCCCAGGTCTTGGGACAGCTGCCTTACGATCCCCAGGCCGCCGCTGCCTGTCTCTATTGCACTATCATCCGACTGCCACCGTACCATGTTCCCCACGGGGTTCATCGTAAAGCTGTTGCGGCTGGCCTTTCTGGAAAGCCCAAGGCCGTCGCTATCCTCACTATTCATAGGGACGAGCCCCCCGTCGCTGTCGAAGACTGTATCTAACACTTCCGGGAGTTTATTGTCCAACCAAGACAGGTCTGTCGCCTCCTGGTTTTTCGGTGTCGTGCCTCCTTCCTCCGGGCGTAGCGATCCCAGGGCGGAGTCCAAGTACTCTTCGAACGAGGACTTCTTTTGCAACTTGGGGTCCTCCCGCTGCTTTCGGCGCTTCGTGTTCACGCGGCGCCGCCTGTCCGTGGACGGGACCTTAAATATGTCATCCCCCGACATTGCCCGTTGGTAAATGTCAAGGCCAGAGTTCTTTCTCTGCAGTGTCGGTGGTTCCTGATTTACCCGATCTTCAAGGGACCGGGACGCCATCCTCTTCAACTCGTTGCTTGGCGGCGCAAGAAAGTTCTCGTCCGTCGAGTCTGTCGAGTTTCGTTGATTTGCAAGGGAAGCCATTGCACAACCGTCCGTGGTAGTAACGTTATCGCGTACAACTTTCTATTTTAAAAGAACAAACGAAAAGACGTTGAACCGGGGAAGGTGGCGGATTTGTCTTTTTCGAATCAAGTTGTTTGTGTTACTTTTCATGCATTAATGAATGTAAAATTTGTTTATAAACTCTATATATACGATCGAAGATATATATATCTTTAAGATAATTAATATTATTTTATTATTATATTAACTAATATTATTAATAATTAAAAAAATAAAGGACTACAAGTATAGTAGTAAAAGTATAATATATACCAACATACAACAACAACAAAAAAGAAGAAGGAGGAGTTGGTAAAAAAAAAAAAAAATTCTTATTATTTTATTATTATTAGTCTATTATTATATATTATTTAATAATAATTTAGCTACAGCAGGTATTATTATATTAGACCTACTACCGTATAATACCGTAATAGAGAATAGTAAAAATATAATAATAACAAAAAGAAGAAGAGAAGAGAAGAGGAGAGAGAAGAAGAAAGAGAGAGGCTTCGAGGACTGACTGTGCTGACTGACTGATGATATGATGATGTAATAATAGGGAGGGAGGAGAGAAAAGAAAGAAAGAAAGAAAGAAAGAAAGAAAGAAAGAAAGAAAGAGAAAGAAAGAAAGAAAGAAAGAAAGAAAGAAAGAAAGAAAGAAAGAAAGAAAGAAAGAAAGAAAGAAAGAAAGGAAAGCAAAAAGAAACATCAACTTATACATCGAATAGCATCATCTATTAAAGATCTACACAGAGAGAGAGAGAGAGAGAGAAAAGAAAAAAGGGTAACATAATCTCACACTACTACATGTAAATATTTTTCGTATTATTGCTCCTTGCTATTAATTTACATCAATTCTCTATTTAAATACCTTGGTATTCTTCGAGGCGACAAGGTCCTCGTGTACATATTAATAGGCGGCTAGTCTACTACTCTTCTCCTACCTCGTACTTCAAATCCTTCTTCTTCCTTTGGAATCCCTGTGAACAAAAGGAACACAACGGCGATAACGACGAACGAACGAACGCAAAAAAACCAATTTGAACTTTGTTGAGATAAGAGAGAGATGTAATAATTATTATTATATCTATTTATTATTATGGTATCTAGTGTAGTAGTACCAAGAAAACGACGAAGAAGAACAACAACAAAACAAAAAACAAGAAAACGCAACACTACTTTTTTTCTTTTCCTGTTTTGTAATTTCGTTACTTATTCACTTGTTTGTTCGTTTGTTTCGAACAATAATCCTTCTGGCAGGACGTTGGAACCTTTCTTTGTACATACATTAGGGTGCGTTTTAATATACCGTCATAGTCTGTTTAGTTGGTGTGGAGTACACCTTAAAATGTCGTCCCGTGCTCGTAGCAGCGCTGGGGGAGGGGGGAGGGCTGTTCAAAAGCCAACCTCGGGGCGCGCTGGGGGAGGGGCAATAGACGATATCTCTCTGTGGCTGTCGCATGACAACGAACTTCGGCAGGAAAAAGCCTCGACGGGCATGCCGTGCTTGTTGGAAACGGAACTGGGCGACAAACAGAGCCGTGGCGAGAAGCAGACGGTTCTGCTGCTCTGCACTATACTGAGCAAAGGAGAGCACGAATCGCACAACATAACGACCGGTAGATTTTTCATTCAGTTTGGCCAAATTTTTGGGTTTGTGTACCCCGACGAGCACTTAGAGACACAGGTTGAAAAGGACATGCTTCAGGTACGCCTACGACCGTCGGATAGTTGTTTTTTGATCGACGCACTGCGGGGCTTTCAATCGTGCACGGGCGCAGTGTCGATAATCTTTGCGCCCCAGAATTTTCACGGAGAGTGGTACCCTCGCGGAAAGAATGAGGGCGGGAAAATGCGAAACTTGCCCGCCATGTTCAGGAGCAACGGGGTGGGGTACATGAAGGTCGGGGATGATTTGAACAACAACGGCACCCATTTTTTTTCGTTGGGGGTAGATGAGTATGGCCTCGGGGAGGACGACGTTTTTCAATCCTATTTTCAACATAATCCTGAAATCCTTGAGTCTATGAACCCGTCAAAGGACGGGGGGGTGGAGAAGGGCGCCCCCCCGCGCGCAGAGGGTGGATATGGGGAAGCTCCCCACGAGCCCATCGATTTGCTCAGCGACGAAGAGATTGAACTGTTTCGAAAATTTGTTAAGCATATGGAGGAACGGGGTTATTTTGACGGGTTAGAAAAAGGTTCCCAAGAGTACGAGCTCAGGTTCGATACCCTTTTGAGTAAATTTGCGGCACGTGTAGAATCCAAACGGAAAAAATAAATAAGAAAGTGTACTGTTCGCCGTGGGTGGCATGGGGGAGAGTCCACTGCTGAGAGATTTTTATTTAAATTAAAAACTATACGGAGAAGGATTAAAAAGTTAAGTAAAAAATACATACGAAGTAAGAGATTTAATAATAAGATTTCAGACCGAGTCCTACGCAAGATTTCGAACGCACTGATGCCTTGCATTAATGCGAATTTATTTTCACAGCCGAAAAAACTTGTTGTGGGTTTCGCATCTCATCGCGTTTTGAAAAAATATGTATACTTAATATTTTCATAGAATACAGGGGGACGGTAATAGTAAATGCCCTGTAAGGGCATACCGAAAAGACGGTGGCATTTTTATCACGGTGTTTTGGGGCGCCGCTTGCCGCTGCCAGTCATTGCCGTCTTCAAAAGCTCAAAAATTGCAAACTGCTTCCGTATCGCTGCTAACCGCAGGCACGTTTCTCCGAATCGATCTTCGTGAAGCAAGTCAATCCCAGGGTAGTTGACCAACATTGCCACGCAGTCATAGTGCCCACCTTCGACAGACAACATCAATGCAGTGTCATCGCCGTCAGAGTCCACCATGTTCACGTCTACGCTTCTCTCCTTCAAAATGCGTTTGACGATAATGCTGTGTCCTTCGCCGGCTGCTATCATAAGGGGGGAAAGACCTTCTTCGTTTCGGCAATTGATATCTACAAGGTCTGTAGTCAGTAGCTCTGACGCCAGAGCACTGTCTCCAGCTTCACAGGCCTCACAAAAACGCAGGTTCACGCCTTGCCTCTTTCTTGGCTGGGACTCAGACTTCGTTTCAACCTTTTGCTTGGAGACTGCTTCCTCCTGTCTACGGTTCTGGATCAACTTCGTCTTGTTTACAGAATGAAACAAATTTTGAATAGAATGAGCTATTTCAATCGGTTCTTTCCCCTCGCGACCAAGTTTTAGAATATGTTTGACTGCCATTGCGCTGAGAGCATCGACAAGATCGCTCCGTTCGTTGGCAAACTGCATGATCAACTCTGGTTAATTATTTGGGGACTTCTAAAGTATTGTGTGTGGTGCCTGCCAATAAACTGTCTACAAACTTCAATTTGTGTACCAAAGGGCTTTAAAATGAACCGCCGATAATTATCATATGTGGTAGATGAGACTCCGTCATGCACAGAGAATGTGGGGAAGACTGGGGATAAGAATGAAGACAAAGAAGGATGATAGTAGTAGTAGCGAGAAGAAGAAGTAGAGTATCACAGAAAAAAAATTAAAAAAATCTACTATACCGTATAATATTACCAATCACAGCATTGGTTTAAATTGCAGACCATAATTTTCGTTGAAAAAGAACAGAGAGAAGCACCACAACAACAAAATGTGATGATGATGATGGTTCAATTTATAAAACAAACAAGGTTGATGATTTCATCAACACAGCATCAGCCCAAATAAGCTGATTGTATGACTTTTATTAGAGGGACCGGGTGGACCGGACCGCTTGACTTGGTAAAGGTTTTTCTTCTGGAGGAGGACTGTTGCTTTTATTAGTCTAGAGACTATAAGCTATAGTCGTCTTCTAATGTAATACATTGTCACTGTGGGGTGGGCTTCAAGGTTTTCTTCTCCTCATCTTATATTAATTATTAAATCATGACGATGCACTCCATTTCATTTTCAAAAAACAACATGATTCAATTTTTTATGATCATAGCCGCCGCCGCCGCCGTGTTCTGAGAATGAACAGCGCTAAAAAGGAAATTAAATAAGCAGATAATTTAAGGATAAACGAAGTAGAAATATATCATAACCATACAGCAACAGGACAAACGACAACCAGTCATTGGAATGGAGCCTTAAGTAGTAGTAGAAGTATTATTTTTTAAATCATACAGTAGTACGGGTACACAGTACGAAAATAAAAATATTCTTTCGTTGCCTTCCCCTGGGTAGTGGTGTGTTCACACCCACCCACCGGTGGTTGAATTGTTTTTCTGGCTTTGGATTTTCAAAAGATAGTGTCAAAAAAAAGCTAATGTCAAAAAACAGTGTCGCCACTTTTATCTGAATTGTACTAAATTACTTGACCACCAAAGCTGAAGTCGTACCGATGGAAGTTAAAGAAGTTGAACTGACGAAGACTGATGACATTGAAGCGGGCAACGAAGATCAGAAGGTGCCTCTGGAAACAAAGGTTGCGGCAGATGTGCCTTCGGGACCTCCCCCGTTTGATTTTTTTCGAGAGTTAAACATCATGAACAAACAAGTAGTGGCGCTCCGCGACTACCCTTCCTTTCTCTTCAAATGGGTTGTTCTTCAACTGCTCACAATATCTGGAAGTGTGTCATTTTTAATATTTGCCGTTGTTCAAAAAGAGCTCGACCTTGGCAAGATGACCACCGAATTGTACGTGTGGTTCGTTGTTATCGGTGTCTTGCAGGTGGTGAGCCGTGTGTCTCCTCCTTGCAACAGTTTAATCATCGACCAATTAAAAGGAAGCCTGCAAGTAGCGCATGGAACTTCAGTGATCCAAAAACTATTTGAGATGGAACACGATTCAATGATATCGACACCAACGGGAAAGTTTGGACAGCTCATCAGTAAAATATTCATGAATGTGGACAAGCTTTTGCCTGCTTTGTACGGTGGCGTTCTCTCGACTGTGTTGAATCTGGTGGTCGGTGTCGTCTTGCTGGGCATTTTTTTTGGGCCAATTGCTCTGGCATTGATAGTGCTATACGTGGCCTTTACCGTCGCCGCCTACCGTACTGCTGAACAAGCGGCGATTCGAAACAAAGACATGATGACCGCCATGTTCTCGGAGTGGGGAAAGCTATTGGCCATTGCTGGATCCTACGAGCGAGCGCATTTTTTCGATCGTGTGCAATACGAAGTCTCCAACGCGGAAAAATCCTTTCAAACCATAAGCACCAAAATGTCGGCCGTACTGCAGGGAACGCATATTTCATCCGCGGTGCTTCAGATTATCTCCACGGGTATCACGGTGTTGTGTGTTGCTGTGATTATTCCTGCGCTGGCCAACACTGCCACTTCTCTGGAACTTGCTGGTTTGTTTTTCTATTTCTTTACCTTTGTTGGCGGTTTGGAAAAGTACGCCGCCGACCTGACCGAACTTCGAAGTGCTCTGTTTGAAGCGCAAGCATTGTCTGAATTCGTCAAATCCCGATCCAGCGTCATTGATCAGCCCGGTGCTGTGAAATTGCCATTGACACCAAATCCTTCGATTGAATTTCGCAACGTTTCGTTTTCCTACCAGGATAAAATGATTTTGGAACAAGTGTCTTTCAAAATTGAAGGAGGGCAGACCATGGGATTGGTGGGAGCCAGTGGGTGTGGCAAATCCACCATTCTTCGGCTGTTGTTGCGCTTCTATCGCCCAACCACTGGGTCAATATATATCAATGGTGTTGACATTCAGACGATGACGGGTGCTAGCTTGAGGTCAGCGTTTAGTGTAGTTACTCAGACATCACAGCTTTTTGCATCCACCATAAGGAAGAACATCGAGTATGGGCGGCAAGGAGCCAGTGACACCGAATTGTTGGCGGCCGCGAAGAGTGCCGAGTTGGTGCTGGAGGAGGGGTCGGAACTGAGCCTTGACAAAGATGTCGGCGAATCAGGCGCCAAACTAAGCGGCGGGCAACAGCAACGGGTCGCCCTTGCCCGAGCCATGTTGAAGAATGGAACGATTTATTTGCTGGACGAACCGACGACTGGGCTTGACGGGTTGGTGGCGCAGCAGCTGCAACACACACTCGATGCTTTGGCATGCCAAGCCACCACGATCATGGTGACGCACAATTTGGATGATTTACGTCAAGCACAACAAATTTTGTACATGAAAGATGGCAAGATTGCGGAGAGTGGCACATACCAGTCGTTGTGTCTCGCAGAGGGCGAGTTCTTTAAACAGACACAAGCAAGAGTTGAACCATCGTCTGCAACAGGTGGTGGGACTGAGCAAAAGAAGGATGTTTAAAAAACAGAACAACAAGAATCACTGAGATGTGTACAACTGTGGGGAGACTGAGCAAAGAAGGGTGTTTTAGCAAAACAGAATCACTGAGATGTGTACAACTGTGGGGAGACTGAGCAAAGAAGGGTGTTTTAAAAAAACAGAACAACAAGAATCACTGAAATGTGTACAAAAGGAGAAAATGTACTTTTTAATTATTTGTGGATCTCGACCTATGTGAAAAGAACTAATTATATGTGAATATGTTATGAAAATAAAATAATATTATGGATATATTAACAATAAAAACAAGAAAATTGGCTGTTAATTTGGTATTAACCTAACAATAAATAAAAAGTAGCAGGTTTACTTTTGGGCCTAGTTCCTTGTTAGTTCTCGATAGTCGGTGGTTGAACAACAGTTCCGACTGCGATAATTGGCCAAACGTACCAGATTCAGAAAAAACTTCTAAGGAAGAAGGAGAAGAAAGAAAGTATCATATTACACTTTTGTATATTTATTTAAAACACAACAACAAATTATATCTCTTATAGTTTGCTTTAAGACTCTCATATATACTACAATTTTTGATTTCGAAGAATCAATGACTGAATTATAAAGTGAGAGTCTTAAAGCATATATTAACGAGAAGTAACTTACCCTCTTATATAATTAACGAAGTACGTAATAAAAAAGTATGTTTTTTTCTTCAATGCCATATAATAAAACGAACAACAACAAACAACGAAAACATTATTTAAAAAACTCACTGCTTGTTCTATAATATATTAATAATAATAATAAAGAGGAAAGCCCGGTCGGTGGTATTATATTAAAATACGTCCTCGTAGACATCGAGCGAGGTCAGAGTACGAAGCCAGAAGAGGAGCTATTATTTTCATTGTCTGTCTATTTACCTCCTCCTTGGTATCACATATATTATGTAAATAATAAAGGAAGTAATAATATATTTAGTAGTTATTTTAGTTTTTTATAGTACTACCAGTACTATACAACTACAGACGTCTAGAAAACTATAATAAATAGGTCTGCATGATGCCGTATTATTATACACTGTGAATTAAAACATTTTTAGTTCTACCAAATGCAGTACTTTTTTTTTCTTGTCTTGGCTTCATTTTTTTCGGAAACAATCGTCGGTTTGAGTTTTGTTGAAGACAGATGTTTTTTCCCCTGCATCTCTGGAATGGTATTGTCTTTCAAAAACACAAATATAGAGAGGGGCTCCCGCGCACACTTCGCGTAAAGGTCAGAAATGTCAGCGGCGCGGGCCAATCGTTTACAGTCAAAAACGGAGAAGAAACGGGAAGATGGCGCCAGCTTTGTGAAAGGTACTCTTCGCAACCTTGCTATGACACGCGAGCACCATAAGATCATATTTAATCCGTCGCCTTTGGCAAAAAAGTTTCTGTACACGTTTTTCGCCTTTGTAGCTATAGCGATATGGGCGTTGGTGCACATACAAACCCATCACGGGCATCACCACATAAAGAAAAGCAGGCAGCAGGCCCACAAAAATATTCAAATGGAAAGGAAGCTGGCCTACCGAAAAGTCAAGAATAGCAAAAGGGACGGAAAGGGGCGAAAGGAATCGGATGAAGTTGTGGAGCTTCGCAGACGATTGAAGAAGGTGGAAGAAGAGAACAAAAAACTGAAACTTCGAGGCGACGAACTGTGAGCTTTCCAACTCCCAAGCCACGGGTGTACATTTAAAATTGGATTTTATTTTTATATATATATATGGACACTATGACAAGCCTGAGCCCCGACGGAACCTCAGAACCACTCACGGCAGATTTCAAGGAGGCCTTCCAATCCCTGCAAGATCAAGCCTCCCGCCCACGCATCCGATGCCTACAATATGGGAACAAAGTTCTTAAAGAGATCGGGCGCTTGGAAAACAACCTGTCAGGCAACGATATGGTATTTGGAGCAACCTCACTCATATACGAACAGGTGCCACCCGGCGACCCTGAAGAGAAAGGCATATGCGAGGATGAGCTGGACACAAATCTAGACCCGCAGGCCAGCAGCGACCAAATCACAACGTAGATCGTAGCACAAACAATGGATGCCGCCATACCCAGACGCGGAACACGTGAACAGGGCGCCGCAATGCCGGAAGCCCTTAACACTGGCGCTGCCCTAGTTTTAATTCTAGCAGCCGGGAGTATAAAAAAAATTAATTCTTTACTCGGTTTTCATATGTATTAGTAAATAATATTTTATAACATTTAATGTAAACACACCAGCTGTATTAGAGAGGATTTGAAAATTCTTCAGAAAAGTCTTTTTCGGAGGAGCATTTATTCATCGACAATATTTATCGATCATAAAAATAATAATAGACACTAACAGGAGGAAATAATTAGGATATAATACACCTGGTACAGGTACAGGTATTTAATACCTGGTATTAATACCGGTATTAAAGGTACCTGGTACTTTGTTTGGAAAGGAGGAAGGGAAAGAAAAAAAAGTGGGGGGGTCTGCGTGCGTACTACAGATATAATTTAAATAATAATGTCATTAGATCTCGTATGATAAATATATGATGTAATAATAGTATAAATACTATAATAAAAAATATAATAAATAAGTGAAGAAAATAATATAAGTGAAGAAAAGTGGTGTGATCAATGATGATAAATAGAAAAAATAAGAACAACAGCATCACAGAGAGAAGGAAGGAAAAGACGGAGAAGAAAAATGAAAATGAGTTTTAGTGAAATGAATGAATGTAAAAAATAGAAAAATTCATGGAAACATAAATATATACAAATGCATGTATATATGTTTATTGATTTAGTTTTGAATTATACGTTTTTATATGAATGAATTGATGAATGAGTAAATTATTTTATATCTTAAACAACATGATCTTTCGAATTATTCTTCTGTGGAGTGCAGCCTTGGCCTTCACTGTTGCGTGGGCCTGCCCGGGCGGTGAAGTATCCGTCACGGTTGATTGTACCGAGGGTTCCTTTGGTTCAGAAGTTATGTGGGAAATCTTACAATACGGGGGTGTAGTTTTATCTGGCCAGGGAGGAGACACGAAGAACGCATGCCTACAACGAGGTAACGTCGCGGTCGTGGGTTGGGATACCTACGGCGACGGTTGGAACGGTGCAAAGTTGAAGGTTGTTGGGGAGGACAGGACGGTCATCTTCCCAGAGTGGAGTGGGCCTTCTAGTTATGATGGGAAAGAAAAAGTGCAGAAGTGGTTTACTGTATGCCCTCCAGGCGTCCAAACAAGCGAATCCTTGGCATGCCCATATACTTCCTCCACATGTCCTTCGGGATATTATTGTTCAGGGACAGCCGGTGAGGCGACTCCTTGCCCTGCTGGAAAGTACGGGAACCGGACGGGGCAGACGGCATCCAGTGCTTGCTCTGACTGCGAGACAGGAACCATTGCTTTGGAAAAAGGAACGTCGCAATGCTCGCTTTGCTCAAAAGGATCGTACTGTCCAACTGCCATTTCGACCATGCCTTGCCCTGCTGGAAAGTACGGGGACCGGACGGGGCAGGTGGCATTAAGCGCCTGCTCGGACTGCGATGCAGGAAAAGTTACTATGGATAAAGGAATGACAAAAAAATCACAATGTTCGCTTTGTCCAAGAGGAACGTACTGTCTAAGAGGCATGTCAAGTCTGCCCTGCCCTGCTGGAAAGTACGGGGACCGAACGGGATTGACTGGATTGACTGCTTGTAAATCTTGTTCTGCTGGAAGCTGCGACAGGACCAAAAATTGCGCGAAAGGAGATTATACTCTTCTGCGTGATTGCCCTTTGTTTCGGTTAACTGATGACGAGACTAATTCCGACTTTCCGCACGAAACAAGAAGAAGAAATGCAATTTGGCAATCTATTTTATTTTCATTTCCCCCTTTGCTGATTTTTCTAGGACTTTATCGCTACATCACACGAAGAAAATCCAGCGCATCTTCCCAAAGTAAAGTTCGAAATGACACCACAGCACCGGCCCAACTTGAAATGCCAAACCAACTTGAAATGGTGAGAGTAGAAGCAGATAACACAATCCAAAACGTTAATGTTTTTACAAACCCGTTAAACAAATGGGGAAACAAAATACCGTTAGTTCAAGTTTTGCAACATGTTGAACCAGCACAAGCACGGAAAGCAATGGGGAAGATTGCAAAAATTACCAGCGAAATCAAAGAAACAAAGGGAAATTCTGCTGCTACCAACAGGACCTGCTCACTTATTGTTCTGGTAGGAGACCGAGCATTTCACTGGGATCAGCATGGTATGTTTGAGGAATTGAAAACATGTCCAGGAGATGAAACGATGCCTGTGCATTTACTCTTTGAAATGAACACGCCGCCAAATTTTTGTGGTCATAAAATTGGCCTGAGGCTTAAGCCGGTTTCTTGGCCCATTTATATTGTTGGGATAAACAATGACGCGTTCTGGGGTAACAGCATTACTTTTCCTGTACCAATGAATGATGTGCCCGAATTAAAGGGGGTCATGGTGTCTGTTCAAGCCTGCCTACATGTAGGCGACGCTTCTATACTAGTACAAAAGGAAGAATCTGAATTGTTGCGTTATACACGGAAACAGATAGAATCGAAGACCTCCTTTGTTGCGAATGGGAAAAATAAAGATGGAGATACACGGCTTCATATCGCGTGCAGAAAAGGGTTTAATAGCGTCGTAAAACTCTTACTGTCACACCCAAAAATTGATGTAAATGTGATGGACCGCAACAGAAAAGTGCCATTGCGAATTGCAATAGAGCAAAATCACAGGGAAGTTGTCAAATTATTACTGGTGCACCCCTCAACCGAATTCCGTCACTTCCATGATGAGTTACTGGTAAAACTGTTATTACAGCTGCAACCATCTCAGGCGTTTGCGATGGACCGCGGCGGTAAAGTGCCATTGGAAATTACATTACTGGAACAGATAAGTTCTCAAACTAATACTGGACAACCCCACTACTATGACAGAGAAGTTGTCAAACTCTTACTTGAGAACCCCTCAACCGGTATCCGCGGAGTAAAGGATAAACTTCAATTTAATTTGACAGAACTATGTAAGCTTCTTCCTTCTCTTCTCGTCCTCTTCTTTCACTCTAGATTTTGCGTCCTCCTCTTTCTTGATTTTCATGCCGTTCCGCTTCTCCTTTTCTGCTACAACATCCTTTGGCGAAAACACCCATCCACCGTCATTTCTATCTTCTCCAACTGTTCGTCCAGAGCCAGGCGCTTTTGTCGTAACGATTTCCTCGTCGCTGTCCTCTTCATCTTCATCAGATCGTTCGCTTTTACTCTTTCTCGCATCCATCTCTGCCCGTTGTTTAAGGAGGATATCCATGAGAGAAAGGACACCTCCACCTTCTACTTCGGCATTTTTGTCCAGCTCTTCTTCGTAGTGCGCTAGGTCTTTCGGAGGCTTCAGCCACTTGACTTCGTGGGTTTTGATATTGTAATACTGCGGTTTCAACTCATTGTCAATCATCACTTTTCTAAATATCCATTTTCCAACTTCTGTTTTGTTCAGAGTCGCTGCTGGATGCAGAGGCTTCAACGCAATCTCTTGCCTTCTGCGCACCCATTCCTTGTATGGTATGGGTTTTTGTTTTGAATACTCCATCATTGAAAACTCTCGGTTTTGCGCTCCCGCATTCTGCCGGTCCGATGAGGGGCGATAAGCAAAGTATATGCCAGCGACTACGCAAAATATGAGGAAGAAAAACAAAAAGATCCTCCCGGGATCCATACGAGGGACGTAAGCTGTGCGTGTTTTACGACGTTTCTGCATGCTTTCCGAACCCATTGTAAAGTGTCACCGCATGGAAACGTTTGAAAAGTAGGGAAACGCGTAAGTTTTTATACTCCTCGGCTGTGCAAGTTTTGCTGTTTAAATCGTTCATTATATGCCCGCAATTTGTTTTAAAATTTTCGTCTCCAATCGTTCGTTTAGAAATAAAGAAGAATAAAAGACGCCTGCATTTTATTTTTTGATAAGAAAAGAAAGAAAAAGAAGAAGAAAGACGACAGAAGAAGAAAGACAGAAGAAAGACATCATAAGAAGAAGAAGAAGAAGAAGAAGAAGAAGAAGAAGAAGAAGAAGAAGAAGAAGGAATACTTGCTTTCGTATTTATTAACTAAAAAACATATATGAGTGCATCGTTAGTCTATTATTAGAGTTATTACGTGTACTGTGTACGAGAGAGCGAGGGATCTTTTTTTTTTAATTATACAATATTTTATATTATTTCTTTTTTATTATTATTAAAATACTCTATACTACGCTTCCTTCATTCACTTCATGCTTCCGTGTAGCTATTGAATACTACAAGCATAATACATAGAAATAGCATTGAAATTTCTATATAATAATGGTCCTACTTTGTAGTCCTACTTTTTTTTTATACTTGGTACAAGAAGAAAAGGAAGAAGAAGAAAAGGAAGAAGAAGAAGAAGAAGAAGAAGAAGAAGGATTTTTTTCAATAAATAATATCATATTTTGAATTTGAGAAAACGTACAATTAATTATTCAACAGTTTTCAACTTTCCATATTAGATTAGATTTATTAACCATTGTATCTCGAAGGAGCACACCGAAAACATTTGCGAATCGTGGAAAGGACAGCAATTTAATCAATTCGAACAGCAAGATCTAATGCGGGTGCTTCTACAACTTTTGGGGCTGGTGGTTTTCCTGGTGCTTGCTTCTTCCACCGCCAACCCCACCACTTCTTCAAACAAAAAGGTACGGGCGAAATCGATCATATCGTGCGGAAAGTGCATCGCAAATGGGTATGGTTGGTGCCCTATTAGGAGAAAATGCGGTGGGTTTTTAAATCGAAAGTGCAGGGGCGACAATACGGACAAAGCTGTAGCCGCCGTCCACCCCGTCCGAGAAAACCTGGAAGAAATATTGTCAACCTCTCAGAAGCACAGCATGCTACTTCTTTATCGAAACGTCGAGGGGGCTGAGAGAGGAAGGGAGAAATTTCAAAGCTTGGCCCATGAGCTAAAATCAATGCGTGAATTAATTTGCTTGGAATTGAATTGCACGGAGCGTGCAGAGTATTGCAAATCCAACGGTATGGTATTTGCACGCTCTGGCTTCCTCGTACGATTGTTCAAAGAGGGACAAACGGAATACGGTGATGCCGTTGATTTGGGGGAAAACTACGACGTGGACACAATCTTGCATCACTTAAAACGGTTTAGGGGAGAGCTATTGACCGTTGAGAAACTGGCGTCTGAATTTACCAGGGAAGTTTTTATGCGGGAAGGAGAAGGAATGAATAAAGACGGCAATGAAATTATGCAGGAGGTAGGAAATATTTTGAACTCGAAACGGGAAGAATCACCGAACGAGAATTACGACTACCTGGGTAAACGCTACATCTACTGGATGAAGCGCTTTCTAGAAGGGGAAAAAAAAGACGTTGGTATTTTGAGTCAGGCCCTAAATGCTGCAAATTTGGCTGTCGGTGAAGCTGGTTCGCGAGAGGATTACACCAATGCTCGACATGAAATCGATGTACTGCGAGCGTTCGTAAAGCCATTGTTTAGGCTTTAAATTTATAAAACAAGGAGCAGACGTACACATTCGCGATATGATTACATGAAGAAGATCATATTTATACAGAAAATTACTTTTTTAAAACAAGAAAATTGGCTGTTATTTTATACTTTTTAGCTCCTTTTGTACTTCTCAATATAAACGAAAAAATTGGCTGTTATTTTAAGTAAATTAAAATTTATTCTTCCTCGTGTACCGCGTAAGTGAATCTGCTCCCTTTTGTCCATTACAGGTTTACGTTCCTTTTCATGTAATTTTAATTATAAATTTCATACACATATATAATTTGTTTTTTTTTTAAATTATCTCTTATAGACAACAAAAAGAACTTATCATACGAAACACATGAAACACGCATGGCATTAATCGCCATCTTCCTGACTGCTTTCATCCTCGCTATCATCCTCTTCATCTCCTGCAAAGGGGTTTTCTAAACAGGAAGTGATGTAGTCCTGGTAACTCTCGAGTCGATCTTGTTGTGTCAGGACGTGAAACGATTCGCCCAATGAAAATAGGACGATGCCCATGGGTTGGTATGGGCCTTTCTTCACTTCGTGGAGTGTTTCTGGCACATTGCTTCCCGAACTACCGGCATTCTTTGCCACGGATCCACGTTTTACTTTCCGTCGTCGTACGCGTTTTTTTCCTCCAGTGCTGTTGCCTGCGGACGAAGCAAGCACCGCGTCGCCCGCGATCTCCTTTTTAACAAAAAGTTCTGGGTCCAAATACACCGCAATGGACGAGCCGGGCGAAACAGATAACAATAGCTCAAAAAGGTTTGACGACAAAGTGCCTCCCAACGTTTTTGCCGATAGGCCAGAGGAACCGGAATCGTTTAGCTGCAAATGAATCAGCAACGCAAAATCACGCAAAGACACTAACATTTTCCGGGCATTAATTTCTGGTAAAAATGGGCATATGCCGTCGGGCACAAGGCAATATTCGCTGGCTTCATAGAACGCGCTCGTTGAGTCACCATGGTCGTAATCGTTGGGGGCCTGCCGCGTAAGCACAGACACCCCTGCGTGAATTACTGCAACCTCGCTCGACAGAAGCGTGCCCAAGAGTTTGTTGGCGGCCTGCGAGACCATGTTGAACGGTTTGTCATCTTCTTCAAAGTTCTCTCTGCGGGACTGTGGATTGGTGGTGACCAAAGCCCTCCCTTCCTCGGTGCCCACGCTCGCGAAATCGAATTTGCGCCTTAACATTTTCAATTCTTTGCCATCAACTGGGTACAGGCAAATGCCGCTTTTCGCTTCCGAAGACGACGTCGCTTTGAATCCCATTCTATTCTTTAGTAAATTCAATGCGCTGGCCTCGTCCAGCTCTTGGCACGCACTCGACGCGCCACTTTCACCGGCTGCACTTGCCGCACCCATGGACCAGGGTTTTGTTTTCCGAAACACGGCAATGTAGAAGCCCCCTGTGCCGCTCTTGTGCGGCATCAAACGAGCCGTCTTCCTAAGCCGCTTGTCTAGTCGCGCGCGCCTCTTGGAGGAGAGGCCGCGCTGAGACGGCGGCAGAATACTGTGGTGCGATTTTTCATCCCCCCACTCTTTTCCGTCCAACACCCAGTCGGTCACCCCGTCCTCCGTCAACACGCTATTTTGAAGCAAGTCCTTCACCGACAACAAATCGCAACCAAACGAGGTCTCCTCGATTATCGTAGCAACGACGGCTTCGTTTTCCAAAGGGTTCAAGGAGCAGGTAGAGTACACGAAGACGCCCCCTGGCTTGACTAAGGAATACCCATGGAGAGCAATCTGGAGCTGCAGCCGGTGCATCGCAAGCCCGTTTGCAGGGTGCCATTTCGGCCACAAGGCCGGGGCTTTGCGAAATGTCCCGTCGCCAGTGCAGGGCACGTCCTCTTCCCCAGCAAATCTTCCCCGCGTTCACAGGTCACCAAAAGGTTCTCGGAACCCATGCGCTCCATTTGCTTCACCATGTTTACTATACGCTTCGCGTCGGAATCGTTCGCTACCAGGCACCCCTTCCCCTTCAGGCTGCTGCGCAAAACGGATAGCATTTGGCGAGACTTCGACCCGGGGCAGCAGCACATGTCCAGAATCATGGGCGCTTTCGCCGCCGCCTTCTCCGTCGCCATAATGCGTTCCAAGACGTGCACTGGGACCATGCTGGCTTCTTCTTGCCTTGAAATATGCCCCAGCCGCATTTCTCGGGTGACAAACTTGTACAGCGGCCTCAACGATTCCGTCCGTTGAAGCCCTGACCGATCGGCATTGATTTTCCATGAATTTTGTACAATACGGAGAGGCTCCACGATCGTCTTAAGGACGCGCCCCGAGGCTTCGATAAACGACCCTTTGAACTGAAACTCGTCCGAGTCCATGCGCGTCTTTGCTCCTAGGTACACCGGGCAAATGTCTTCAACCCGGAACGTGACGGGCAATGGCGTTGACATGGCCCTTATGAACTCTTTGAACTCAGCTGGAGACCGAGTTAGCTTTTGCGCCTTGTAAAAGTCGACCCACAGTTTGTTCACGGCAACTTCGTCCTCTTCGTCGCCAAACCTGTCCAAACCTTGTACACGCCGGTCGTACGTTTGCAACATCCGCTGTTTCTTCAGCTTTTCTTTGGTCTTAATGCGCCGTTTCTGATTCTTTTCCTGTTTCGTGGTACCGTCCGGGACATACTTTCGCTTTTTCTTCTTCCAACTTAGTTTTTGCCGCTGCTGCACCTCATACGCTTTTAGCTGCCGCTGGGACCACTTTTCCTTGCCTAAAGTAACTGGGAACTCCATGGTGGCAAACAAACAAACAAACACTTTTCAAAGTATATTATATACACTATGATTCGCGTCTCTTTTCGAATGTTATCATACGCCCGTTCATTTTCTATGCAGATAACTCTCGTGTTGGCGTGTGTGGATTATTTTTCTATGAAACAAATCTAGTTATATATATGTAATACATTGTATAAATAAAAAATATGGGAAGAATAATAATAATAATAATTATTTTTTTAATTTTTTTTTTCTTCTAATAACCAACCATAGTAGCTGCTGTTAACCCTATCTCCTAATTAGTCGTCTTTATTATCGTACGGTGTCGGTATATAAAATATAAATATAAATACTCTCCCCGTCTCCCCGGCGGCCGATTCAATCTTCTACCGTATGATGGATGGAATAAATATTACTTTTTATTATTGTCCATTTAATCCATTTTTAAGCTAAGCTTGAATATTTTAATAACCCGAATTCATGTCCACAATATTATTTTTTATATAAATAATCGAAGAACGAGAAGACGATGATAAAAATATGTATATAATACTATTATTAGACTAGACTATATATTACGTAGTGCGTAGTACCACGGAGAGAGGTATTTTATTATACCAGATACCGTACCGAATGTCTGTTGTTATTTATATCTTAAAAAAAAAAAGTGTGCGAAAAAAAAGAAAAAAAGAAAGAAGAAAGAAGAAAGAAAGAAGAAAGACAAAAGAAGAAGAAAGACAAAAGAAGAAAGAAGAAAGAAAAAGAGAAATAGAAGAAAGAAATATTATTATTAATAATAAAATAGGAGGAGGAGGAGAGAGAGAGAGAGAGAGGAGAGAAGAAGAAAAAGAAAAAGACACTCCTCATCATCACACAACAACAACACACAACCAACAACAACAACAAAAAAATGAATGATAATAAAAATACTCTACTTTATGAACTCAATACTGTACGGTGTATAATGTACTACCGGCGGGTATTTTTTTTTATAATAATTGCACATCGTATTATTATTATTTTATTATGAGCCAATAAATATGAATGAAAGAAAAGAAGAGGTTATTAGGTTAAAAAATCGACGAAGATAATTTTAATGTGTGAGTTGGAGCTCTTAACAAATATAGAAATTATAAACAGAAAAATAGCAAGAGGCAGAAAGAGTCTGGATTATCTTCTCGTACGAAGCGCTGCCGAACGTAAAACCGACCAGAACCACCACCAACACCAACACCACGATGGGAAAGAAGAAGAGGGCAAAGTCGTACAACCCTTCGTCGGCTGGGAAGAAGTTCGATGCGTTTGCTAAAGCAAAGGCGAACCCATTCGACATTCAGAATAACAAACGATCGAAGCAGGACGTCCTTGGGCGTAAAATTAAAGGCTCGAAGAGGAACGTGTCCGAGGCGAGGACGAGGGAGAAAAAATCTAGAGATGAGACGCTCCTGGAAGAGATGAAACAACGAGGAAAGGTCAACCAGTTCGTGGACAAGCGGTTCGGGGAAGATAGAAAGGACGTCACCCAGGAGGAAAAGGACCTGGCCAGGTTCATCAAGCTGCAAAAGCAAAGGTTCAAAGGGAACAAGTTCAACCTTCGGGACGACTACGACGATGCCAATGACGGCACGCAGCTCACCCACAAAGGAAAGCCCCTCGCCGGCGGAATGCTCAGCGGCGGCCTTGGGCAGGACGATAGCGACGAGGACGACGCGGGCCTCAGCGCAGAAGTGGTGGAGCAGCTGCACTTCGGGGGTGGCTCTGAAAAGCTCAGGCCGGACGGCTCCATGAAAACGAAGGAGGAAATTTACGCAGAGCTTATCGCGAAAAGCAAGAAGTACAGGGCCGAGCGGGCTCGCCAAAAGGCGCACGACGAGCGGGAAATGGAGTCTCTCGACGACCAGCTGGATGGCATTCGCGGCCTTTTGGACTTTCGGCCAACCAAGGAGCAAGAGCGCCAGGAAATGTTTGCGCGATTGGCGAACAAGGATGGGAAAAAGCGAAAGCGAGAACCGGAGGAAAAAGATGCATACTCGGAGTACGACGAAATTCGCCGAGGCCTGGTCTTTGACGCGCGAGCCGCCGCCAGCGATCGCATGAAAACGGAGGAAGAGAAAGCGAAAGAGGAAAAGGAGCGCCTTGAAAAAATGGAGGCCGCGAGGTTGAAGCGAATGTCCGAAGATGGGGACGAAACGGCTTCTGCGAAGCCTATGCGGGGCGATGATTTGGGGGTAAACTATGCGGTGGACAACGATGACTTGAAGGGGGAAGACGCGTCGTCCGACGAAGGGTTTGACAGCGAAAAGGAAGACGAGGAGATCCGCAAGGAAATCGAGCGGGAAGAGGACGCCGGGGAGTACGACCCTGCCGAGGAGCTTCCGTACGTGCTGGAATGCCCCGCGACGCTGGAAAGACTGGACCGAGTGATCAACCGATGGTGCCCCCCAAACAGGGAAGGCACTGGGGAGAAACTTTTCCTTGTGTTCTCGCGCATTCATAAACTGACCTCCATTCACCTGAGGGCCGAAAACCGAGGAAAGCTCGGGAAGCTCTTTACGCTCCTGCTTGCCTACGTCACGAAGATGAAGGCCTTCCCGGCCGCGGGGAAGGACTACTTTGACAAGTTGTGCGTTGTCATGTACAAACTGCTGCAAGATTCACCGGTCGTGTGCGTTAACGCGTACCGCGACATGCTGGAGCTTATCCAGAAACGTGCGACGGTGCACGTAACCCGCGCCAGAAAATTCGCCGCCCAGGGGGGAGGGGGAGATTATGGCGAAAAGGACGTAAGGCTGCGCTGTTGGCCGAGCGGTGGCGAGTTGCTCGCTTTGAAAATGCTGGGCGTCCTCTTCCCAGTGTCTGATTTTCGTCACCCTATAACCACCCCCGCGGTTCTTCTGTTTGGCCAGCTGCTCACGCAGTGTCCCGTGCGCGGCCCCAAAGACCTCGCTGCGGGCATATTCCTTTCAGGGCTGCAAATGTACTTTGGTGAGAGCGCGCGTCGCCTGGCTCCCGAGGCAATCAATTTTCTGTCTGCCACCGTGGCGCGACTGTGTATCGACGCAAAGAAGAGCAAAGCGGACGATTCCGTATTGCTAAATGTAAATAATATCCTGGCCCGCTGCCCGCCGCTTGCCGCCGCGCACTTGGGCTGGTTGCGTAAAAAAGCGTTCCAAAAGGGGGGGGGGGGCGGTCAAGATCAGGGATCAATACGCCTGTGCAGGTGTCGCTGAGGTGCTTCTTTCGATCTACGGAGAAAAAAGTCTCCAGTTCGGCCATCTGTTGCGGGACCATCGGCGCGACGCTCTCCCTGCTCACCACTGCGCTGACTATGTACGGCTCGAACTCCGCGTTGCCAGAGATGTTTTCGAATTTAAGCCCGGTGGTCGGGCACGTGTTGAAACTGCCGAAGGACATGGGGAAAAAGGTTGGAAAATACCCGGACGCCCTGTCTCAGCTGGAAGAGACGCTGGGGGGTAAACTGTCTATGTGCCTCTCGGCGTCGTTGAAATCCCGAGCGCCGCTGCTCATGCAAAAAGAGGTGCAACGCCCGAAGGCAATTGTGCAATACCGCCCGATGTTCGACGAAGAGTACATAGTGAGAAAGGACAACGATCCAAATAAAGAGCGTGCCGAGATCAAGAAGTTGAAGAAACAAATTGCCCGAGAGCGTAAAGGCGCCGCGCGCGAGATCAGGAAGGACGCCCTATACATTGCCCGTGAAGCCCACCAAAAAGATTTGGAATGGGAAGAAGAGACGAAGAAGAAGTACAACAGCGTTATCGATTTCTTGGACAAGCAACAGGCAGGCTTCAAGCAGGCAGTCAAGGATGGGACGGGCCATGGAGGCGGCATGAAGGCGGGGAGACGGAAGAAGAAAGTAAAGGCTTTTTAACTTGTGCGCTGAACAAAATACGATCAGCATGATTAAATTTAAAAATTAAAAACAACAAATTGGCGATGCCATATAAAATTAAAATTTATCTTCCTCATGTACCGCGAAAATGAATCTGCTCCTTTCGTCCATTTTTAAATATGGATAAGTTAACATATGTTTTAGAAGAAATGTGTGTACGTTCTTAATGTACTTTTAGTATTAAGAAAGTATGATAAGAATTACTCTTAATTTAACTTTTTGAATATTTTTATGTGCCTTGATCAATCTTGAAATCCTGATACGCGTGCGGTCGCAACAACATATGTTTTTTTTTTAACATTTTTTTTGAAAAACACCTAGTTTTTTTCTTATGCGTAGGCACCGTTCATGATAACGTCATCAATTTTCAAAATCATCTTAACAATTTGCGTCGCCAACATTACCTGTTGTTGCTTACCTATCAACGTTTCGTAAACACGTTGGACCTTCATATCGTTTGTGCCTTTGTTCAAGCAATCGATGCCTAGGAATGGATTCTTTTCACGAATTTGTTTGGATTTAACTTTGGACAACGAAGTGATTGGGGAGAGCCCACTGTTCTCTGCCAGGGCCATTGGGATGTCGTCCAACGCGTCGGCGAACGCGCGAATGGCGTACTGCTCGATCCCGCCAACACTATCGGCAAGCTCGTGGACCCTCAAGGAGCACGCGATTTCGGCGCTGCCTCCACCGTAAACGATGCGGTTGTCGACGATCAAGTTACGAACAACGCACATGGCGTCGTGCAGACTGCGCTTTCCCTCTTCGACGACCATTTTGTTTCCCCCACGAACGAGTACGGAGACGGCCTTGGAGTTTTCACACTTTTCAATAAATAACATGCGGTCCTTGGTGGTGCCGAAGCACTCTTCGCGTACTATTCCGGCCGATCCCAGCTTTTCCGGCGTAAGCTCTTCGAAACGAGGGACGATGCGGCCGCCGGTGGCGACGGCAATCAGCTCAAGTTCCACGCCCCCTACCCATCGCACGGCGGGGAGTTTGTTTTGCAACAGCAAGTGGTTGGCTTCGTCGTCGAACCCCCACTGGCAGATGACCATGTTGGCGCCGCTGTCCTTGACCTTGCCCACCATGTCGGTGAAATACTTCGCCTCGGCTTCGGCGAGCTTGGTGTACGCCTCCGCGGTTTTGATATCAAGCTTGTGCTTGGTCTTTGGTTTCGGCGGCTCGAACGGGCACGTCAATATCGCTATTTTCGCGTCCGTGATTTCCTTGTCCATCTGCGGGTGGGAGATTTCTTTGTCGATGCAAATCCCATGCACCAACTGCGTGTCCTCCAAGGTCCCCCCGACCTTGCCTTCCATTTTGATAAGATCAAAGTTCACATCCTTCCTTTCTAAGTCTGCCACCGAAAGCACGGCATCGGTCGCGATCTTAGCCATCTGCGTGCGGTACCGGTTGACGATTTTGGAACCGAGCGTGGTGTTGGCCGTGTCCAAGAGCGGCTGGGTGTTGTCGGCGTCCCACTCTACGATGTCGGAGATGCTGGCAAGGTGCTTTACGACGTCTTCGCACGCGGCGTCGAAGCCGTCCGCGATGCGGACGGGGTGGAGGCCCTTGTCTAGCAGGTATTCGGCTTGCTCTAGCAACGCTCCCGCCAGGACGACAACGCCAGTGGTCCCGTCCCCGATCTGGTCGTCCTGCGATGTGGAAAGTTCGACCATAAGCCTGGCAATTTCGTGCTCTACGTCCATCTTCTGCAAAATAGTGGCCCCGTCGTTGGTGACGGTGACTTCCCCGTCTTGGTCGACCATCATCTTGTCCATCCCTTTCGGGCCGAGGGAACTGCGAAGGATCATAGAGACGCAGCGGGCGGCAAGGATGTTCGCCTTCTGCGCTTCCAAACCTTTCAAACGGGCTTGTTTTCCCTGGTCACGCATAATAATGAACGGGCGCCCGAACTCATCGAAAACAAGGGACATGGTGGTGGTGAATGTGTTGGGTTTGTTTTACAAATAAAAAATAATAAAGTTCGATCTTTATCTGTCTTTACTATAGGTTGGTTGATTCTTCCTTCCGCTTTCGTTTCGGAACGGTTTCCATTTGTTCATTCCATCTTTCCTTCGTCTTCACATACAAAAGGTTCCCTCGCGTGAGTCGGTTTGTCAAAAAGATACTTTGAATATTTGTTGTTAATTCTTTCTTTCTATTTTTTTAAATATATATACGAAGACTAGCATTGACTGGTATTACCGATATGGTAGTAGTAATTAAATTGAGAAATAAGGAAGGAATAATAGGGAAGGGGAGGGAAGGAAGGAAGGAAGGAAGGAAAGAAAGAGAAGAAGGATGGTCGGTGGCGCTCTCCTTCATTTTACATTATTTTCTTTTTTTTTAATGGTATTTCTATATTGTTTGAATTCTTTCTTTTAATAAATATACTTAACTAATTATAAATAGTATACTAATAGTAATTTAAAACCTATTTAATTAATATTTCATCCTTTTTTTATTTTTGAAATTGGCATTATTTGGCATTTGGCAGTCATTGAATCGAAATCTTATTTCTTTCATCTAAAATAAGAATCGAATTATATATAACTACAATTATATATAGGTATGATATTAATTAGATTACAATATTAGAGAAGCTTCCGAAACTCATCACTCATCCATCACCGCTGGACGACTACGTCGTAGACTAAGCATTATGATAGGTAATTGAGTAATTAAGTAATTGTAGTACGTATTTAAATTAGGATATTGGATTTGGATAGGATAGCTTTTAAAAGGAAGAAAGAACTAAAAGGCGTACTTAAGCTTTCTTTTAAATTATAGAACTATTTTAAATAGAGATAAGCTTATAGATAGAATAATGTGCAATAGAAAGAAAACAAAGGCTGAGGGAGGGAGGGAGGCAATTAACATTTAATTTAATTTAATTTAATTAGTCGCTAGTTCAGCTTGTAGGAAGAGAACGGTGGTTCGGTACATATATTACTGTTTAAATAGTAGAGATTGGACTTTTTCTTCCTATCAAATAATATACCCTAATATTAACATTATGTAGTAGAAAACGGGTGGTTGGTAGTAAATTAAAGTGAAATTACGATGTTGTGCGGCTGTTGTTCGTTCTTAATCATTTAGAAGAATTTTTATTTGAAGAATTTTTGTCGTTGTTTTTGCTGTGGTCGTGTTGTAAAATTTAATTTTTTGGCATTTTAATAATATATTGCATTGCATACTATTGGATATATTTATTGCATCATTTCAAATTCTAGAAACAATTCCTGTACTAAAGTGTACTTGTAGTATAATGATTTATATAGGCTAGAAGCCTAGCCACATAGCCTGCTATGTGTTCTCGGAAGATTGATAAAAAAATTCTTCAGTGCTGTTTTGTTCTTTGTTCTCTTAAAATAATTACAATAATACTTTTTCCTTTGTTAAAATCTGATTTTGTACTTTATTTGTATATTGTAATTATTATTTACCTATTATATTAGATTCAGCAAGACTAACGCTAAATAAATGGCCTTCAGCCTTCAGCTTTAAAACAAAATTAATAAACACAAAATAATTAAACACAAAAAACAAAAATTCGTCTTTCTTCAATCGGACTGGACTGTGCTGTGCTACAGTACAATAGTGGACAAAGAAAGAGACTTCTCTTCTCTGCTTCTTCCCACTTTTCCATATTTTATTTATTTATTTGTTCAAGCGACTACTACTGTATGGTAGGTCTAGACGACTAGACTATTAAAATGTATTAAATAATACGTACGTACGTCTCTACTCTAACAACTAAACTGGATGATTGTTGTTATTTTTTTTCACTTTTGCCCTCTCTTTCCTCTTATTTCTTATTATTTTTATTATTGTACATTATATAGTAGAAATACTTATACCACCGGTATAATATTGGGTATTACAATATAGCATATATTTATTATACCTGCTGTAGCTAGACGACTATATTAAACTATTTTGTACAGCTCTTACTTCTTTCTTACTCGGTCTCGTCTCGCTATAGTCTTGTCTTGATAATTTAATTCATTTTTTTAGTGGAAATATAGAACGACTATACCCCCTCCCTGTATTTCCAGTGGTGTTGTTTATTTTACTATACGTACTTACTACAAAATACAACGAACTGCAGCTTGGAATTCATTCTATTGTTATGTTATTTCATAAAAAATATTAGACACTTTTCACAACAACTTCAAGATTAACCACATGGAAACTTTTTATTTTAACAAGTTCTCTACTTTCCAGACCGTTTAAAAAAAACGGCGTCCCGGACGAACATACCGGCTCTAATGCCGTTCTCGCCACGCAGCTGAATCACGCGTTTTGGCACGAACTTCTCGTCGTGCTGCTGGTGCTGGTACGCTTCCGAAGCGAACCGGCCCTTCACAGGGCTTGCGGTCACGGTATAGTCCATACCCATTACAAACCCATTCTCGTCATCGTCGTCCCCATCCTCCTGCACGCTCCACAGCGTTCGGCTGCAGTTGCTCGCGGCAGGGCTTGCGCTGTTCCCGTAACTCGCGATGGGGGAATGGTGAAACATCGCCGTCCCGCTTGGGTTTGGCTTCGGCGGGGAGTTGGTCTCTGGGAACTGCATCATGGCGTCCCTGCTTTGCAAATGTGACAGGGAGGAGGGTGGCGAGGTGCCCTGTTTGTTCTTGTGCTTCATGAACGAATGGGGGAAGCATTGCATCGTGTTGTCCGAATCGCCGCTCGACGTCGACCACCCCATTGGGAAATTGTCGGGGCTTGGGGGCGGGGTCTTCACTTTGATGATCATCTTGTCCAAACCCTTGCTAATTTCACGAATGTAGCACTTGCTCGACAGGCACCCCTCCGAGGCACACTTGCGCTTCATTCCCAACCCCCCCCGGCCCAGGCTGCCACCACGACTATGACTATACTTGTTCGCGGGGGCGCGGGACGTTTCAGGGGTTCGGGTCCGTGATGTGTTGCAGGGGGGGGTCCACGTGCGGGGCGGGGCCTTCGCGCTCCGTGCGTACATTACGGAACTCCTCGGGTACATAACCGACGACTGATCCAACCCTTTCTCCGGGCTGGAGTGCGGGGTTACCATATTATAGGGGAGCATCGTCCCTAGACTCGATAACGACGACCCGGGCTAACAATCGGCAGAACTGGAGGGGGAAACAAAAGTCACTAATCTAGGACGGCAAAATAGTTCAGACCACAGAGCACGAAAAATGTGGATATCTATTTCCCTTCGACTAAAGTATTCCCGAACCACGAAAAATCTACCAACACCCCAACCTACGACACACACAGCCTCCCGAGCAAGCTCCGTCACTCACGGTGTTGCACCAACGCTTTGACAGACGATTGGTACAAACGTGCGTCTAACACCGACACTTTATCTTGACCGCTTTACTGGAATTCGGTCTCGTGGATTCAATTTTCTTCGTTGCTCGCCTCCCCAACTAACTACGCTAACACGGCGTAACGAACGGGCGTCACGGCAAGAAAGAATGAAGAAAGGGAAACTTGAGCACACAGAAGTATAGCATAGTATTAACACCGCGTACTCACCAGTTGTTAATGAAGAAATTGTTGTTTTATTCCCCTGTTATTTTGATGTATTTAATTAAAATTAAAAAAATGTGGTACTCCTGTTGTACAATAATAATAAATAGAAGAATAACAACACTAACTCTATATGCAACTTCAGTTATACGTAACTGATACATGAAATACCACCTAACTGATGATGAAAAAAATAATAAAATAATTAATTAAAATAGAATACATGCTATTTAAGCCTAAAAAAGGTGCTGAAAACTAAAAACAGCTAAAAAAATTAAAAAAATTCACTTTCTTGGAACTTTCCTCGCAATGCGTTGCTAGGCGAAAGGGCAGGTAGTCTAAAACGGTACTCCGTGAAAGGTTCTGTGTTTCTCTGTGACTCATTTAAGTCCGTCCAACCTGTAACAAATATGACTCTCTACGGCTATTGTGCTATTATATGTAAATGTAATATAGGTATCTCTTCTTTTAGTCCTAATTACCTGCATAAAAATAAATCTTTATTCGAAAAAGAAGGTGGTTTCTTCGGTGGGGGATAGTGTGTACCTTCGTGTCTTCTGATGCCGGGAACAAATTTATCAAGAGTGTACGGCAAAAAAAGACGAGACTGATAGAACAGTTTTTCCTTCGTCTGTTACATTCTGGGACCTAGTCCACACATTCTTTTTTACGAGGAAAATGGAAAGAGGCAGCCACCTCGTGAAGGCTTCGCAGCTCCCCCATGGCGCAAGGGTGCTGACTCTCTTTCGAGGCCGTCCCCAATCGCTGCTGTCCCAAGCCGTGGTGATGGCATCTAGCTTTACCATCTTGGGGTCCCCGGTATGGTTAGTTGCACTCTTGTATTATTTTTACAATCGCACGACGTGGAATACGAAAAAAACATGTTTGTTCGGCGGGTTCTTGGCCTACCTTATGTGGCCGAAGCGCATGAACGTCAGGGTCTGGAAGCTGTGGGGTTACTTTTACAACTACTTCTCTATCCAGGTGATATTGGACGATGCCAACGCGCTTCAAAACCTCGTTGCGCCGTATATGGTTGCAGAGGTACCACATGGGATTTTCCCATTCGGCCAAGCAATGTCACTCGTCGGACCGCTATCTACAATGGTGTTTGACAAACTTAGAACTGTGACTGTTGCGGCTGCGTTTTACGTCCCGTTCGTTCGCGACTTACTTTTTGGGACAGACTCAATACTCGCGGACAAATCTTCCATTGTGTCCGCGCTGAGACGAAAGCAGAATTTGATGATTATTCCGGGCGGGATAGGAGAAATGTTTTACAGTGATGGAAAGGATGAAGTGGCGCTCTTGAATAACCGAAAGTCATTCATCAAACTTGCCATAGAAAACGGTGCAGCAGTAGTACCCATTTATATTTTTGGAAACAGCGGAACGTTCAATTTGATTCCCGGTTTCAAGTACCTGGAATCCGTCTCAAGGCGCTTGCAGATTTCTTTTACACCCTTTTATGGGCGATTTCTTCTTCCCTTTTTTCCAAACTTGCTGCCACTGTTGTACGTGGTCGGTAGACCGCTGCGATGGAAACAAACCGCCAACCCAACGCAGAAAGAAGTGAATGCTGCACATGCCCTCTTCGTGTCATCGATTGCAACCCTCTACTCAAGATATCGAAAGATCTACAACAATGGGTCTTGGAAAAGGAAAGCGTTGCAGATCATTTAAAAAAAAAAATTTAAACACACGTAAAATTACTCTCTTAAGAATTATTCAAAAGTACATGGGGCAAGAAAGACCTGTTCCGCGCGCTATCCCCTGCTTACAACCGTGCCTCGTAGTCTGCCCTTCCGTACGGGTACTTTTTGTCCATGTGCTTAAGCAACTTTTCCGGTGAAATTCCTCGCTTTGTCGCTTCTTCCATGACCTTGTCGGCATTATTCGCCCTTTCGGTGAAAAAATCGACACCCTTTTGGTACAGCTCGATGACTTTGTCCCGCAAAGTTTTCTCCTTGTCCGTCACCACCGAAGAGGGCGCTTTTTCTTTGCCTTGGGATTCTCCAGCGTTGTCGCCAACGGCGTCCTTCCGGGCACCCTGCGTCATAGTAACGCACAATTCCTCCGCCATGAAGCAAGTGCCATCTTCATGCCCAATGCGAAAGGCGGAGTCAGAACCACCCGCCAGGCTTAACTCGCCCATTTGAGTATTCCGTTTAAGCATTTGCAGCATGTTGTCGTGTTCCCTGATGTAATCGGAACTGAACGGAACTTCATCGCTGTCGCCATCCCGTTTATTTTCGAACCAGTACGCATCCCCGTCCCTGCTGCGTCGAAACTGGTCTGCTACGATGTGCTGAAACAATTCGCCGAGACTTGCTCCTTGTGCGTGATCCTCGGCCAACCCCCCCACAAACGCGTCAATATTGTTTACGTCGTCGTTGTACAATGATTTTAAGTTATTCACAATTACAGGATCGGAGCTGATTTCTTCAAAGCTCTGTCGTTTTGCAAATCCGTAGGCGGCCCGAAGTGAGTTGTAGTCCGTTATACCGTGGTCACGCCCACGCTGAATATTAAGCGCAACCAGATCAAACCCGGACGTGGCCGTTGCAAACAAGTGGTTTCGTATCCCGTCCGACGCTTTTGTGTCGATGGCTTGGCAACGCTTTCTTATCATTCCCCGCACCATTGGATTCAAACCTCCCTCGTTCAATACCCTGTCGGGCGTAAAGTAAGTATCTTTGAGATGCAACGGTCCGGCATACGTCGGCTTCAGGTCCGGCCCCAGGCGATGCAGGCTATCCGACGCTTGAGAGTGCCCAAAGCGGAACGCGACTGTGGTAAACTCGTTTGATATCCGTGGGTCCACACTAGCATTGTATTCCTTGTACGGACCGACATGCTCTTCAAAGTATTTTTTTCCCAGCAGAATTGGCAGCCACTCATACATCAAGATGTTTTGGTACACGGCGATGGTCTGCCGGCGCGCCGCTTGGAACACATTCTCATCGCTCATCGTTGGGTACGTCCGTGAGATTCGCTTTGCATTGTAGTTGTGTTCGCGCGCCCAAAGGGTATGAAATGCTAATAGCCCCGGCTGTACCATCACCGCGGTTGCGGTAAAGTACGTCTGCGCCGTGCATCCGTGGGTAATAGAGGTCATCGATACCATCTCCGTCGACGTCGCCAACGCACGCCCCACCTGTCAAAGTTTCCTCGACGCAGAATCCGCCTCTGTCCCAGCGCTCAAGGTTTTTGTCGTAGGACGAAAACAAACAATTTGGGGACGTTTTCACAACACTTTGGTTTGCCCGCAACCCAACTTCATGAGCGACGTCCGTAAAAGACACTTTGACGGGCTGCTCGTCACGAGCGCCCAGTGGATTGCTTGCAATGCACCCCGCCGTAGTTAGCCCAATGCCATCGTTCTGAAGCACATCAATACGCTTTTCGAACCCTGCTGTTGCCCCCCGGACGTAATCGGTGTTTGTCTTTGGCTCATTCTGGCACGGAAGAACTTGTACCAGAACGACCAGGGTGCCCTTCTCCGGGTCCGTGCTGTTGTACATAATTAAGCTCTCCCCAATGAATCCTTTTTCTGGGGTGTAAACCAACGAGCACGACTTTGGCAGCTTTGCCCCTGGTTTGTTCTTTCTTGATTTTGAGGTAGACACTTTTCCGTGCCAGCCTGGCTGCTCCTTCAGCAAAGAATCGCATGATTTGTCAAGACGTATTGATATGGCCACACCAGCAAACGTTCCTTGAACTTGCATGTTGGATTTAGGTATTTCGAGGTTTTGAAGCGTGGGGTCCGATGACATTTGCAGGCGGCTTTGCACCATGTCTTTTACACCGTTCCGGTCGGTCGTCCTTGCCAATGTCAACAAATCAACAATTTTTGGAGATGAAGCTCCATAGTTATGTTGCGAAGTATCTAAATATGGCAGCCAAGGGCGGTCGCAACGCCCTGCCAGCACGCCAACGGCGCACCCAAGCAAGACTATGGAAAAAAGTAAAGTATGGTGAGTTTTCTTTGCCATTCTTGCCAATCGCATGCGTATTTACAAAGCATGCAAAGGCAAAAAAATAATATTTGTTGGTGCCTTGGTGTATTTTTGATCCTGCTGCGAAAACGGAAATGGGATTATGTGACTGTAATGATCATTTGATTTTTAACGATATTAATTCCTTCACAGAGTGTAATCTCTAATTATAAAAATTGCGAAAAAAAAGAAAGTATCGTAGTACAACCAACACACAACACACAACAACACAACAACACAACAACAACAAAACTGTTCTCCTCTTGTTGTTGTATCTGTATAAGTCTATACAGTTCTTGACCGCACTTCCTAGACTACTCCTAGGCGTAGTCTAGGAAGTGCGGTCAAGAACTGTAATTGGATAATAGTTTACATTGCACAGCACCATCATGATTTAATTTTTAGATATTTTTATATAAAATAATAGATTTCCTAAAAACTCGAATCCGACACGAATCGGACTGGATGACGGATGACGGAGGAAGGAAGATTAAAAAAAAGGGGCAACGGAGCAACGGAACGCCAGAGGAGCGAAATACAGGAAAACATTTTAGATGTTATTAGCTGTTATTTTGTGTAACACTAACTCCCTGCTAGGATTTAAATAAAAAAAATTTCTCTCTTTTTTTTTTTTGATAATTTTCTAACTAACTTGGACCGAAAACAATACGGTGCTCTGTACCTGTATTTAGTATTATTATTTATTTTTTTATAAAAAAAAAGATACAGTAATAATAGAAGAAGAAAAAAATCCTTTTTTTCTTTGCGTTGTAGTAGTAGTAGGAGAAAAAATCAACCTGACTCTCTACTCCTGCTTCGAACGTCGCGTTGTTCGATCGCAAAAAGCATCCTGGGAAAATTTGAAAACAAGTTTGTCGAGTGTGTAAAAACTCAATTAAATAAAAACATTACCAACCACCATCTCCTACAACAAAACATTCATTCAAACGAAGCGAAGAAAGTAGATATCAAGTACGTTTTAAACATATTTCCTAATAATGTGCTGTGAAAGAATTTTGGACACACGGTGCTATAAAACAGTATGGGCGGAGCGCAATGACGCATACAAAATAATGTCAATGGCCGTGATTGGTATATTGATTGGGCTGCTGGTTAAAGGCACTGCAGAGGATGGCAAACCAAACGAAACGTTGGTCGTATATTTGGCTTTGCTCGGGAATATGTGGATCAAAACCTTGAAAATGATTGTCCTTCCCTTCATGCTGACAAACATGAGTACGAGTGTTGCCGAGACGAAAATGTTGAAGAATACTGGTGGTCTTGCTAAAATAACTTTCATGTGGTACATTGCGACAACATGCGCTGCTTGTGTCATGGGCATTACTATGGGAAGCCTGTTTTTACTGCCTACTATAGGAAAGCACGATAGCGTCAACAACACTAGCACTGGAAGCCTCGAGGCAGACCCCGTGAGGGCCCCTGCGACCATTATCGATAGCTTGATCCCTGGAAACTTCACCATGGCACTTGCAAAGGATGAGTTTGTGGCGGTGATTGTATGTTCCATTTTCTTGGGTGCACTGATGAACGTGCCGGGGGGCAATGAAGAGCAAGAAAAGGTTCCAGATCCACACCTAAACAACTCGCACTGCTTGTATTTGGCACTGAAAGAAGTAAATGATATTTGCTTCTACTGCATTAAAACGTTGGTTGATTATACTCCAATAGCACTCCTGTCCCTAATGGTCAAAATCACAGCCACCATGGACCTCTCTAAGGCGGCGGGAGAAATTGTTTTGGTTTATGCTGCCACATACGTTGGGATGTTGTTGCACCTAGTAGTAACTCTGCCTGGCTTATATTTCATTTTCACCAGACGAAATGCGTACCCAAAAATGAAAAATGTCGGCAAGGCTGCACTTATCGCTGTAACAACAGCTTCTAGTGCTTGCACCTTGCCCGCCACCATCACTTGTGCCATCGAGAACAATAAGGTTCGGCCTTCCATCGCAAAGTTTGTTTGCAGTCTCGGGGCAACGGTCAACATGGACGGAACTGCAATTTATTACCCTATTGCCTCGATGTTCATAATCCTATCGCAAGGCCATAAATTGTTCTTCGGCGAAATTGTAATGATGGGAATCATGGCAGCGCTTACGTCCATGGGGGCGAGCCCCATTCCTGGTGCGGGCGCAGTGGTATTCTTGCAGGCCATTTGTGCGACGGTAGGGGTGACGGGTGTGGATGAGTCCCCGGCCTTTTTGTTGTGCATTGCTCTGGATTGGCTCGGGGACCGCCCGGCAACGATGTGCAATATCATGGGCGACAGTGTGGGCTGTGTAGTTGTCGATGCATATGCGAAAAAGAACGGCATATCCGACGACATGGACGATTCGCGCCTCAGCCAATCGGCTGATGAACATGTTCGCCGCTTCTCGCATATTAATGAAGCTGCACTGTTGGCAAACAATACTCCCAGTCATGTGACGTCAAATAAAGCATGAAATCGCTCATCGCTTGTCGGGATTTAATTCAAAAGAATGCGCGTTTGTGCGTGATTAAAAACGTGAGTTTTTTTTATTAAAATTTTTCTTTACGAACTCGTATGTTTTTCCTCTCCACTTTTTTTCCCGCCTATTCACTCTTTCTCTTCTTCGTTCCTGGTTCCTGCTGACTTTATTACCTCGTATTTATTTATACTTGTTTCATATTTTGTATTCAATAAATTCACATACCTATTAAATATTATTATACTAAGTAAATGTTTAAAATTGTATTATGTCCTATTATAGTCTATATAAATAATTATATTACACAATATGAGAAGTAGTCGTCTACGTATATAGTACTAGTATATTTTTCATATAAAATTCACTGGTGCCCAAAGTGTTGGTGCCAAAGCCTATTTATTTAATAGAAGTGTGTTGGCTTCGCCGCTGCTTAACCCATTCCCTGTCACAATTTTAAAAGTAGTTTATACATTAAGGAAATTGTATATTCATATACGAGTTATTTTTATTCAATTTAAGATAGATTTAAAAAAGTGATTTATTATGTATAATACAAAGTATACCTTATTATTAAAAATTATTTGGTGGGGGTAGGGGTTTTTTTTTTACTTTCACTGAGGCAATACGAGGAGAAAGAAGAGAGTCCATCAAAATCATCAAATGAAAAAATGAAAGTTTTTTAATAATTTTAACACCACACAACACTGACTAAACACACGCACCATAAAATTTGGATGAGATGTGATGATTTGTGATTTGGATGATGACATCATCATAAGACTGTGTTCGTACCTGTACCGGTATACTATGTGACACGAAGCTCACCGAAGAAGAAGAAAGGAAAGAGAAGAGAACGATGAAAAAAATAAAATATATAAGCAAATTTACAAGAAGAAGCGTGATAAAGAGAAAGTATTTTTTATAATACTTTATTCGACGAATTAAAAAAAAGATCTTGCTATTCTTCTTTTGAAGCACAATCTGCAGAATACTGCAGAGTTTTAATTCCCAGAAACGTCATCTTCACTTTACAACAGGTGCAGTCGCAATGACTGGAAAGGTACCCAAACGTGTTCGGTCTTTCTCGGATGCGAAGCTTAGTAACGGGGAAGAAGAAACCGGGAGCCTTAGTGATGGGCCCTCGTCTCCCAAACGTCGAAACTTGTCCATTAGAAAACCAGTCCCTGTCCTAAAGTTGAATAATGCAACGCATTCCTTTGTAAGGAACACAATCCATGAACGTTTGCCAACAATTTTAGACGAAATAGTGTCGCGAAACCTTGGGATCTGGAAAGAAAAGGGGCAAGCGTGTAGCGTCATTATACGGATGCGTTTGGAGGAGCTAAGAAAGGAGATCTCGGGAAAGCACCATGGGGGGGACGTCCTCATAAAGAAATTGGATGACCTCGAGGACAACCATGGGTGGAATTCGGAGCACTTAGTCGGCGTTGCAGGCGAAATCAAACTGAAGGAAGCCTCCACATTTTTCGTCGAAAATTACTTCTACCGGCGCGTTCTCGACGCTGTGCAATACTGGGAAAGCAGGGTGGACCCGTTTGCGGGGCAGAAGCGAGATATGCTGAAGGTTGCCCGAGAGTCTTTTGGGAAAACCATTAAAACGTTAGTAAGTCGTGGCGAGCAGAGCTCTCCGGGTGTGCTGGCGTACGAACAGTTCCGTGCAGTTTTACAGTTTCAATTGTGGGGAAACCGAAGCGACCTTTCGCTCTCGGGCGGAAAAGTCGAAAGCGAGGAAAGGGGGCGCGCCAGCGTTGCGCTCTTGGCAGATGACACGGAACGTGTGTGGGTAGACCTCCAGCCCGGGAAGGGGGAAGAAGTGCCATCAGACCAGCACAAAGTAAGTTCGGGAAAAGGAGAGAAAGTTGTGATCGTCCTCGATAACTGTGGCTTGGAAATCCTGTCAGATTTGATTTGCGCAGACATGCTTCTGTCCTACAACATTGTTTCAACGGTAGAGCTTCACTGCAAGTCCACGCCAGTTTTTGTGTCAGATGTGATGGTAGATGATTTTGAGTACACGGTCAAGTGGTTAGAAGCCATCGAAGAGTTCGCGCCGTTTGCAAAAACCATACGCAAGCATATGAAAGATGGGCGTTTGAAAACAGTAGCAAATGATTTCTACACGTCTCCTTCCCCGTATTCAAGTATCCCTAGGTCGCTCCTTTCAATTTTTCAAGAAGCAAAATTGGTCATAATTAAGGGCGACGCGAACTATAGGAGGCTTCTGGGAGAAAAACAGTGGCATATTGGTACTTCATTTGAGCAGGTAATGGATTACTTCTCGGACGTAAATGTCCTCGCGCTGCGAACGTTGAAGTGGCCCCTAGCCGTTGGAATCGACAAAGCTGGGGTAGAAAAGGCCGAAAGTATTGTTGGTGACGGGTGGGATGTAAACGGGAGGTGTGGAACGATCCAATATGCTAATAAAACATCGGTCTAGGTTTAGGTTGTTGGGACTAGGTAAGGGTAAGGGAAGGAAGGTCTCTGGAGTCCAAGAGGCTCTTTTTTTATGTTTTTACCATAGAAAGGGTGACGAAACAAATTTCATTGTTCACACAATCTAAATAACAGAAATATGCTAATCATTCGATTTTATTAGAACCCACAAACGCCGATTACGCACACCGACCCAAACGACCCTCTCCCGACACCTCAACTCACAAATGACAATTCCCTGACTGGTTACAAGACAGACAACGAGCACCTTTAAAACATTCACGCCGCTACTTGGAAAATCACACAAGGACTTGTTCCTTTACGAGTGAGACATTGGATGAGGAAGTTGACTGCGGGTCTTTTGACATCGACGCAAATCCACACACCGACGATCATGCATGGAGTACACGTGAGAATGATTAAGATAGTCAAGACTAAGTGACAAGGGTATATATTATTGATTAAATTAGTAAAATCTAAACAAGAGCAGAGATAAGTTCGCAGTGAGTTTATAAAAAGGAACGTATTTGATTTAAAATGAGAGTCTTAAAACATACTATATATTTTGTTTTTTTTTTAAAAAGGAACGTAAACCTTTCATGGACAAAAGGAGCAGATTCACTTTCGCGGTAAATGAAGAAGACAAATTTTATCATAAACTTAGATTTCAGTTCGCAGTACAGTAATTTTAATTACTTAAATATAACAGCCAATTTTCTTGTTTTTAAAACTAAAGTTTTATATCATTTAGGATTAGGGTATGAGGACGCTAAATTTAATTACTACTTATAAATAACAGCCAATTTTCTTGTTTTTATATCAAAGATTCTTACAGGCGACAGTGACGTTCGTATTTTTTCACTCCCGTTTCGTCAACGAAATCGTCATTATGCTTGTAGAAGCTCCAGGCATCACTTTCGCTACTGTTGCCTGCTTCAAAATTTTCTTATGGAGGTTTTCTCTCTCTGCCGTTACAAAAGACAGCAAAAAGGATTTCGCTTTCGTTTGGCGGTTAATGTGCATTTTTGCAGCCCTGGCTTTGTCTCGTAGCCAAAAGCGAGCGGCCTGTTGCTTTGCATTGTGAACATCAGAAATTTCATTGGCAATCTGTATCTGAGCTTTGATGACCAGATTTTGTAAAAATACTTTAGCATAATGCTGCCGGTCACGGTGTGTTTTGGCGGTGTACGGCCGCTTTACCCGCTTATGGCCCTCTGCAGAAATTTGCCGTTCAATAACAGGTTTAAATATTGGCATAATTGTCGTTGCTGCATTCGCTTGCTTTGACTTGGCCCGTCTATTCCTTGGTTGTTTTTCTTTCTTCGCAGGGTCGCGTTTAATTTTCTTCCCAGGTGCACCATGTATAGACGGTAACGATTTGATGTTTTCATTGTTCGGCGTCGGCAAAAGAATTTGCAAATCAACCAGAGATAATTTGCTGTTGGCCCCATCGATGTCGTTGATTTTGATATGATTGCGCAGCACTTTTGATAAGGATATCAAACCGTCCTGCCCTTCTGAAAAATCATAACGGGAATCCCGAGCGTATAATTTTTCAATCATTAACCTGTCAAATTGTAAAGTCATGGACCTGGTACTATTGTGAATGTTTCTTGTCACGGGATACAGGCTCAGCTGTACGAAATTATTGCCTCCCATAACGGTCGAACTAAGCTGCATGACGTACATACCCATTTCCCCGCGATAGATTGTCCGCGCAAAGTACTTGTCCACGATAGGTGCCGTGTTAATATAATCGTAACGTTGTGCAAAGTTTTCGGGGTTGGAAGTGTCCGTAGAGGCTTCCGCCCTTCTACCACTTTGCCGATACCGTTCGCGTCGCGACGTTGTCGGCTCTAACGTATCCACGCTTTTAGCTGCATACAAGTCCGCATCTAACAAAGCTTGCACGTTGGGCTGGATGTGAAGCAAACCGTCCTCCGGCATTGGTACGGATTGCAAAAGGGTTGGGGTAAATATAGAACGCGTTGAAGGACGGCTGTCAAAAGGTATTCCAGCTTCCACCTGCTCCATTTGCGCTCTCACCCGTGTATTTGGACGGCTAGTGAAAGGATCTTGAACAAAAAATATGGGAGGAGAGCCTGCGCAAATGATGCATTCCAGTAAAATGATTTTCAAAATTGCAACTGGATCGACAACCTTACCACTCGCACCCCCCGGCGAATCTTTGATCGTTTGAACAATAGCTTCGTGAATGGTGAGCCGCTGAGAAATTTGAGGGTATTTGATCGGAAAAATCTTGATTTTGAAGTAGTTAAAAGTTTGAGGGGCAGAACAAAGTACAGAAACCCAGTGAGAACCAATTTTCTTGGCAAATGTCCAACGGTTGGGATGCTTGACTGAAGGTGGCCTGGCATTCGGCTTCTTGAAAAACTTGTGCACCCCGATTTTATAATCCACGCTCAAACTATACGTGGGTGTGAAAACAAGGGAATTAAACACAAATAGAAACCTGGACCGCTTGATTCGAACAAACTCTCGGCTCCCGGGTTGACCATTAACTGCTTGTCGAAGATCACTTTTTCTCACCTCGAGTTCATGATACGCATTGTTAAGCATGTCGTATGCAGTAATTGCGGTTCGCCCTGCCCCTATATCCTTGGCTGTGAGCAGCATGTACCTACCTGCAACTCGCAAGCCAATACAAAATAGTTTGGCTTTCGACACCTTTTTTTTCTTTGTCTTTTTTGATGGCATTTCGGGTGGAGACCACACAAATTGTGGACGAATCTTAAACGGGTTGAATCGTTTATACCTTTTCTTGGGGTCCAGTTTATTCTCTTTCTTGTCACCCAGTAACGCTTTTCGCTTCATTGGGGCTTTTCTGCCGCCCTTGCCGCCGCCTAATAGTCTTTCTTTTGCTTCTTTGGCTTCTGACGCCCATACGGGCGCAACCATGACGCCATCTGCAGGGCCCCAAGTTTTCTCTTCTCCTATTATCAATTTAATGGCATCGTAAAGGCGCAGTGGCGGCACGTTCGGTGCAAATTTTTTCATCATAGCATTTAGTCGCCTTTTTTCATTGCTGATATCTGGGTTACCACTTCTGGGCACAAGCACTGTGGTTAGAAGCTGGTACATTTCTTCTAACTGTATTTTGGGAACAAGGAATGGGTTCTTTTTGCTGCCTCGGCGCAAATATTTTTTCATAGCACTAGAAAAATACACAAAGTCTAGATCACGTGCCATCGCCCGCACATAATTTTGCTGCTTCCAGTGGAAGGGGTAAGGCCTTGTTAGCTGCAGCCTCCATTTTTCAATCGTCTCCACGCAAATTATGGTCGCAAACTGCAACTGGTGAATAAGGTCAAACGTTTCTGGGTCAATAGCACCCCTTTCGCAATAAGCTTCGTGGGAGGCCAAGCGCTTCTCAATAAAGGATTTAATCTCTTCCCTTTTGATAACAGTTTGAATGACTAGAATTTCTGTTGAAGCATTGCTTGAATTTATCGAATCTAACTGGTAGGACACTGAGTCGCGACATCCTTTTGTGTTCTGGACTGGGTCAGCAACGGCGTACACTGCTGGGCCCGGGTAGACAATTTCTTTTCGAATCACGGAGCGTTTTGAGGACATTATATTGTTTTGACTAGCAAAAGCAAGCCTGCTTACTATTTAATCATCTTTGTGCTGCAGCTTTGGAATCTGAAAGTGCAATCACACGAGCATGACATATGTAATTGCGATGAAAACTCTGTGCAATCTCAATCGGGTTTGAAATATCAACACGCACTCCTAATACCATTTGTGTGAACAACTGCTGCGGGGTACTAGCGACATTAAATGGCGAAGAAGGGGGGGGGGGGGAGAAAGAAGAAGAAGAAGAAAGAAAAAAAAAGAAGGAAAAAAAGAAAAAAGAAAGAAGAAGAAGAAGAAGAAGAAGAAGAAGAAGAAGAAGAAAAAGAAAAGAAGAAGAAGAAGAAGAAGAAGAAGAGAAGAAGAAAAAAAAAAGAAGAAGAAGAAGAAGAAGAAGAAGAAGAAGAAGAAGAAGAAGAAGAAGAAGAAGAAGAAGATAAAGAAGATAAAGAAGAAGAAGAAGAAGAAGAAAGAAGAAGAAGATAAAGAAGAAGAAGAAGAAAGAAGAAGGTTTTAGTTCAATTTTTAATAGTAAAGCTCTATCTTGCTGGCAGAAGAGCAGAAGAGACACGATCTTGGAATAATAACCTTAGTTGGCGTATATAGGTCAAGATAGGTTTACGTTGGCTCCGTAACGTTTGCTACTATTTCCCATATTTATTACTCTGCCTTAGACTCCAATGCAATCGTATTAAGGAAGCAGCTCGATGCAGTACTTGCGCTGAGGGTTTCTTGCATGATGATGCTATGACATTGTTAAAAATGTTACTGTTAGTGCAGGTTGCGGTGAGCAGCATTGTCGCTGTACTTTTTATAATAGTACATTGAATTCTACAATACGACGGTTACCCTATGAAGAGACCGGGGAAGTGATTTTCGTTAAGTGAGGTTTCGGTTGTTGTGCGTTGGGTAAAATATTTTCCCTTCTGATTATACCTTGGTACGTACATCGATCTCCTTCTATCGTACCGTACCTGGTTCCTTCCTATAATACCTGGGTGGGTACCTGGTATTACCGGTAGCGAGTCAGTACGGTGCGAATGTTCTAAATACTTGGTTCGGTACCAGGTATTAATACCAGGAACGGAGAACAAACAGATCAAATGAAAAGGTGCGGGTACATAGACTACCGAAGGAAGGCTCAACAATAGAAACAGTCGTCGTGTTAGTTAACTTATATTAGCAGTATAAAATAAAAGGAGTCCTCGCTCCTCCTCCTATTCATCTTCTTTTTTCTTCTTCTTCTCATTTTATATTATTATTATTTATTATTATTATTTATTATTATAGCTAATATTAATAACGTTCGCGCGGACGTTCGATGTAGACCAGATTCTTGAACAGATAAATACCAACGTTATTCAAGAACAGTACCAATTTTTTAGGGTTGGGAATACTTTGCATTGTTCTGTAGTAAATAAAGGTATATAGAAAGCAGTTGCTTGAAGTAAGGGGAAATCTCGCCGTCGACTCTTTCTGGAAAAAAATGCTCAAAAGTTATTTGGAGGTACGAAGCAAACTGCTGCCCTCTTACGGCAACGATGCTCTGAGTCAAAAACATAAAAAGTATCTGGATATTAGGTTTAAACTGCTTCCTGTCGATAATGTAAGTAAGTATTTTTTTGGTGCCCAAGAACCAGTTGAAACAGTCCCGGAAACTGAGGAAATGGATGGGGAGGGGGCAATTTTATCAGAACTTGAGCAGAAACTGGCAACGAGCATTTTCAACATGATTGACGTTGAGAAAACTGGCGCTGTCGACATAAACGCGCTGGGCCGCGCCCTTTCGATGCTTAACGCTGGTTTCACAGAACAACAGGTGATAGACCTTATGTTAAATATAGATGAAAATGGTGACGGCGAAATAGAGTTAGATGAGTTTTTGGAATGGTGGGGGCTGAAAGGGCCATACACAGCCATTTTACTTCAAAACTACAACGAACTGAAAAGGAGTAGAGAAGCAATGGCGAAAAGCATTTTTGCAGCAATAGACTTTCACGAAAGGGGGGAGATTAACCGAGCAAGCTTGGGGAAAGCGTTCCGTGCATTTAAAATGGGCATGTTACCTGAGCAAGTAGACGCAGTGATGGTAGATTTGGACTTGGAGAACAAGGGGAAAATAGAGGAAAGTGATTTTGTTCGGTGGTGGCACAAACAAGGCCCGATAACCTCCGCTTTGAAAGTTAGGGTCGATGCCGCATTTAACACGCCAACCCCGGCGCCGTCAGTCGTTAAAACAAAAATAATAAGTGAAAAAGAGAGGGAAGAGAAGCTAATGGCGATTGCATCCCGCCCCAGCAAAATACCAAAAGCTCGAAGCAATAGACAAAAGACAAAACGTTTGAGCAAGACAACGTCGCCTGTTCGTGGATCGCTAACTCCGATGGAACTGGAAAAATCAAGAAAAGCGGCAGAGAAGCGGATTGCAGACCGAAAAAGAAAAGACAGGGCGAAGAGAGAAAAAAACGCTAGTGAAAAAACGAAACAAGACGCAAAACGGCAAGAAGCCTTGCGGAAAATAGAAGAAGAAAGGCAACATAGCAAAGCGCCAATAAAAGCAAATGCAAAACCCAGGTCGAACAGGGTGGGGGGGCGAAAGAAAACTGGTTGGAAAGACCAGCAAAAACTTCCTAGTGTGCGTCCCCGCAAACGAATGGCCTCGTACGAACCTCCGCGGCCAGTCTCCAGAAACGTTTTTACCAAAAGAAGCTTTCACGAGATTACACCCGTAAGTGGTCCCGTCACATTCTTTGTACGCGATAACGAAAAATTATCCATTGAAACTATAAAAGGCAAAGGAAAGTTACTGGTGGATGTGTCTAAGCTCGGATCAAATTCAAACATTTCTGGCGCATGCGTGTACGACAGTAAAGCAATGTTTTACCTAAACGGGGACCCTACTCGAATGCGTGGGGACCCCGTTTATCCGGGAGAGTTGAGGTATGACTTTTACGTTAACGAGGAAGAGGGGGGAAACAATTTGCCATTGTGGGTGCCAAATGATTCCCAAGATCATTCTGGTTTACTGGTAGAATTTGTGTTATATTGTGAGTTTCGGTCGGAAGACAGGCTTGATTCTTCATCGGCGGAGATGCTAAATGAGTTTTCTAGCGAGACAGCCTCATGGGCAAAGCAGGCCACGGGCAGTAAGTGGCGATCGTCGCCTTCACAGAAACTAAGCACTTCCAAAAGCGAGAATTTTTTACCCGAAATTACAAGCAAACCTACTGAGATCATGAGCCATACGATTGGTGCAGGGAGCGCTCGAAACGCTGGTGTCTTAAGTTCTGAAAACGAAAACGACCTCAACTCGAGTGGGGAAAGCCTATACGTGTCTCCGAATAGCCGACCAAAAACAATTGGGCACGTGGATGATGCCATTGACTCGTTGCTAATGATTATGTAAACACTTTGAAGAGGGGAGAGGTTGTCAGGTTTTAATTATTTAAAAAGTACATGAAGAGTTAATCTTTTCGTTTGCATTCAATTTGGACCATTGGCCCGTCGTCGTCGTCATCGTCATCATAGTCTGAATCGTCCTCGAGCAGGCTCATTACCGTAGCCTTTCCGCGGCGTGTGAGATTTTCGCCTTCGAAACTTAGAACAATTTTATTGCAACGGCAACCCAGATGAGCTGCAATTTTAGCCTGCAATTCTTTGATGGTTTCCTCCTTTTTCATCTTCACCGGAAATGCCTCCTTCTCGCCAGCCAGCATCTGTACATTTACTACCATAGAATTTGAAACAGTTGCGGCGGCTTGTACCGCAGCCGTTTCAAATATGTTGTCAACGCCTTCTTCTCGGGCACTAGTGCTGGGGAATATGGTCGGGTACGAGAATGATGGCGTGCTACTACTCGTCGTGGTCTCCAAGATTTGTATTTCTTCCCCTTCGTCGTCGCTGTCTTCGTCGCCAACTACAACAACATCACTGGGATCTGCCTGTCGCTGCCTTCGCAATTCCATTACGGCCAGCTTTGTTCGCCTCTCCAACTCTTCTGCATCGTCGTCAAACTCTTCTTCAACGTTAATCTCGTCGCCACTATCTACGATGGTAACCACAGAAGAACTGGTTGTATTGCCTGCAATGGCTGTATTGCCTGAACTCACGTACTGACTTTCCCCCGTCTTTCTCCTTTTTTTACAAGATTCACTTGTTACATCAACGCTGCCAGATGCTTCTCCTACTTCCGCCTCTGATTCATCCCCAGAGCTATCCTCCTCATCCGAGAAGTTTCCCCCGAAAGCTGCTTCGATGTCTTGCTCCGTAGTGTCCTCAATATCATTGGCAAGAGTAGCCATGGCGTAAAATGCAAACTTTCATTAACTTAATGTTAGCTCTCTCTCTCTCTCTCGCCTGGGTGTTCAATGCAATTTTTCTTCCAGAGTAAGATTGTTTCTTCTTAAAATGTTAATTTCAGGGCACGTACAGTAGAAATTGCATTTATTTTTGAAATTTGAAATTTTATTATTATTATTTTTTTATTTATTAGTAGTCTCTTCTTCTCCTCCTCTTTCTTCTACTAGCTATTAAATATTATAACACCACGTTGTAATTGTAATACGAAGGAATTTTATTTTATATTGCTTTTTATAGGTTCGTCGTTGTTTCGACTAGTACGTACAGTAGTATTTAAAGTATATATTATTTATTATGATTTTTTCTTCTTCTTTTTTTTCTTTCTTCTTCTTCTCTTTTTTTTTTTTATGAAAGCTCCTTTCTTTCTTTCTTTCTTTCTTTCTTTCTTTCTTTCTTTCTTTCTTTCTTTCTTTCTTTCTTTCTTTCTTTCTTT
>LT642146.1:0-34281 GCA_900128585.1 Stramenopiles sp. TOSAG23-3 | reverse complement strand
CTTTCTTTCTTTCTTTCTTTCTTTCTTTCTTTCTTTCTTTCTTTCTTTCTTTCTTTCTTTCTTTCTTTCTTTCTTCCATGAATTAGCTGGTTAGTTATTCTGTATTAATAGTAATCTATTTAATATTGTCAAATGTTAATTATAACATTCATACATATCTTATAGATGTTTCCTATCAAAGTATCATTTATAATAGTATTCTCTTTTTAAATTTTTATATAAAAAGCTATGTAAAAGATGCGTTTCTCGTCGTTAATGTTGTGTCCTACATATACTTTCGCTTGTTTTTTTTTTAAATTAAAAAATCTTGTATTCATTTGTGATCCAAAACTCGTCTGTCGTTTTGTGGACTTTTTACAAACAACCGAAAGGAACTTTGGAACCTTTGTAATTACATTGTTATTATTCCTTTCTCATTATATACACTGTGTGATTGATTGTTTATTATTTAATGTGTGGAAGACGAAACGAGATAATATTTTACCGTACTGCAAAACAGGATGAACAGAATACGAGGTAGAACGATGAGCTCTAAAAATAAGTGGACGTCGACTAAAATAAAAATCCGTTTTCAACTACTACAGCTATTTGCTCACTGTTGCTTGCTTGCTTGCTTGCTTGCCCCCACCCACAGGTAATATTGACTTGCTGCGGGCGTTTGTGCCTGGCAATGATTGTTATGAATGAATGCAACAGACTGTAAACAACAAAGGAAAACAGCATGCGACTCTCACACAGTCTACAGATCAGATCAGATAATAAAAAATCAAAACTTTGTCGGTTTAAACCAAACAACCAGCAGTGAGGAATTCCATTTTACATCGCTTATTAAATTATACGATTATACACAACTAGACAAATGTTTTCATTGGTTTCAATGGTGTGTCACCTTTGTAAAATCTTTCTTTGGCTGTTAAAGATGCGATCGATCGATGGCCTGGCTGTGAGCTGTGAGCTGTCGCCTCAGTTGTTAAATTCTTTAAAATGCGCACACACTGTGTAATGTTAATGTTCAACGATGAAACTGAGGCATGACAAAGAGAAAGAATTAAACCGTCAATGCCCTTGTTGTGGCCTGCTAAATCTAATGCTGTATTATTTGTGTTCGTTTAATTTTTATTAGTAAATAGCTACTACTGCCCTGGCGGGATAGATCAGTAAACTGTAGTTCGAACCAGTTTCAGTACTGGCGTTGTATACTGCGTTCACAAAATCTTACGTGTGCATGGAACGAAGGAAACCGTAGGATAAAACGAGAGTTAAAGCAAACCTGTCTGTTACAGATAAATGCAAACAATTGGCCAGCCGATAAGAACTCACTTTCTTTGCTAAACATGCGTTCCGTTGCTATTGTATTACTATTAGCCGTGGCTACAGCCCCTGTATTGGTGCAGAGTTTTACTACTAAAAGTACTTGCAAGCTGTTAAACAAGGAGAGCTCTTTCATAGACCTTACCGATACCTCCTCAGACTGTGCTGCCAATTGCGCGAGTGGCAAGTCGTTTGCAGAGTGCAAATGCAAGTCATTTGGGGAGCCTGCGAAGCCATACCCTTCGTTAGCCCAGTGCTACAAGTGGAACCAAGAAGCGTGCTGCAAGTCAGGCCATGACGCAGTTATTTCAAGCAAATATTCTCAGCTTATGAGTACTACGTGCATCCGAACCTTTCCAGACCTAGAGTTCTTTTACTGCCTGGGGTGCAACAACAAGCAATTCAAGTACGTTGATGTGGCCCAAAAAAAAATACAAGTATGCTCAGAGTTCGCAAAAAAGTTATGGGACACAGCTAGCTACTACCAGTGTGGGCTCAACCTCGGCAGCGGCCCAACAATAATCCCTGAGTTTGAATTTGATAATGCTACCCACTTCTTGAACCATGCTAGTATCAAACCACCGTTTTTCGATGATTACACAGTTGTAGTCGGGGGTGGGGAGGGGAGTTGTCTTACAAACGTTGCCATCAGAGAATTTGTCTCGGTTGTGACACTTGCGGTTTGGCTAGTAATGCAATTGTCTATTCTTTAAAAAATAATGTAGCGCAAACAAAAATCCAGTTTAATCGAAAAAGAAGAAAAACTTAGGTGAAGAAGCCGCGTCCGAGTAAAACGAATTGGAAAACATGTTGGTACGAAAACTAATAATTTTAATACACTTAACTAAACGAAAATAGTTTTGTAATACAAAAAAAACACACAGCCGGTACAAAGTGCATTAATGAATGCTTCTCTCGTACATTTTACTTTGCGCCTCCCCGTAGATTATTGATTTGACTCTCAAATATTTCGTCGCCCTTAAAGCCACTTGTGATCCAATTTTGGTTTGCCTGCGACCAATTCTCTCTGAGCTGGTTGGAGATAACGCAGGTCTCTAACTTCGTCTTTTTCTCGGACACATTGCGTAACCAAAAATCCTCTTCGTCTGAGTCGCTGTCGGACTCTTCAGATTCAGAATCCTTTTTGGCCCGTTTTTTTAGTTGGGCCATTATGGCTGTATACTTCTCCTTGTCTCGATTCTTTTTTTCTTCTTGTCTCTTCCTTTCGGCTTCTTCTTTTTCTTCCTGCTTTTGTTTCCGCAACCGCTCCTCCTCTGCCTTTTCCTCTCTTTCCTGCTTGGCCATCTTTTTAAAAATTTCCTCTCTCAGCACATATTCATATATGAGACAGGATGCGTATCCCCAAATTTCTTCAAATGCTGCAGAGCTATCGGTTGCGTTTTTAATCACCAAATCTCTGTCTATAGCAGCACCTCTTTGTTCGTCGCCCCAATAATCGAGAGCATTGGAGAAACATAATCGAATATCAGAAAGAACCGCGCCGTAGGTTTCGTACCCCATCTTCTGCAACGTGTCGTGAACAGATGCTAAATCCATGGGCCTTTTGATGACATCCGTGTAACCTGGTACGTTGGCAAGGGCTTCTTTGGTTGTGTTCCAATGTTGGTGCGTGATCGCTAAGTACTTCTTCTTTTTCAGCTTGTTAAGAACTTTGTCGCTAAATTCGGTAATTCTATCCACGTACGTTTTCGTTGTCGTCAAACTAAGCCCAGACAAGTGCTCTTCTCGCTCTTTTCTGAGGCGGTTTCTTTCCGCATCAAACTTGCTTTCTCGCAAAAATATGGATTCCAAGGACAGATGGTTTAGCAACATCAAAAAGTGGTTTGCTTTTATGCGTATCCATTCCGAAGTGAGATCTAACCCATTGTTCGCAGCCTTCGCATTTTCGAAACACCTTACCGCATCTTCTACAAACAGTTCCTTCACTCCAGGGCCAGACGGGTTCGCTGCGACAATTTTTGCGTACTCTCCTGTTCTTAACTTGTCGTACACCGCTTCATTTCCTTCTTCCATTGCAAAATACAGGGCAATCGGCTTTTGTACACGTTTCAAATACATCGCTTTGAATGATTCTTGCGGGTATTGCTCTAGCGGGTGGTATAGGAATGGACGAGACCAATTGAACTTCCATACGTCGTGGTAGTGCCCAGACAATTCAATGCCATCAATTGCCACTACGTCCTTGTGCAACCGGTTGAACAGACGCTTGCATTGCTCTTCTTCCGGGCTAAGCTTCTTTTCTTTCTTGCGATTCTTTTTCTTCACTGCTTTCAACACTTGGTGTGTCCCTACATCAGAAAAGACCTCGGCCCGCGGTACCGACGGCTGTTCCGGTTCTGACACTGGCGCAGCTTCAGGTTCCACTGCAGCACTGTCTGGAGTCTCGGCTGTTCCTGGAAGTCCAACATCCATTGATATCATGGGCACTTCAGATACCTTTGTCCGTTTCCTGGGGGCCGGCGCCTCGAACCTTTTCCGCTTTGGCCTAGAAATTTCTGGCTTGGTTGCCTCTGTTACGACCTTTGCTTTCTGTCTCAAGCTAAATGATGGTCGGTTGGTGCCGAGCACCTCTAATTTGGTACTGCTGCCTCGCGCAGCAATAGCAGTAGTGCTCTCTTTCTTCTTAGCCGCCTTTTCAGCCTTTGCCTTTCGCTCAGCAAGTTTTACTGCTTCTGCCTTTAGCTTCTTCTCCTGGTTCTTGACGTAATCGTGTGCTAATTTCGCCTCCTTTTTCAGCTGTTGTGCCAAGCTTACGTAATATGGGTTCCGGCTGTTGTAGTCTTTACAATTCTGTGTAATCAAATCAATATCAGCAAGAAACTGGTCGCTGAAGTAATACCAAATCCCGGACGTGATACGGCAACGAATTGTGGTAAGGTCCAGTCTGTCTTTTATTACTGTATCGTAACCTGGGGCTAACTTCGCGTCCACGGGGTACTTGAAAGTAACTGTTATACCGTCTGCGCTTTTGTCCACACTCTCCAATTTATCGAGAACTTTGAGCAAACTCTTGTTCGAATTGAGCGAAAAACTCTTGTTCGATAGATCGTGATACCACTCTGTGGGCCATTTTTCGGAGAGGTCATGTGGAAGAATTGGCCGCCCATCAGCTCCATGCGGTAAAGAAATTATGCCTTTCAAATCGCTCAAAAAGGCCGTTAAATATTGCACGTTATCTTTCACTACCGTTGCTGGGCGTTTTGACCACGCTAAATACGGCGGTTTGCTTGCACTCAGAACATGCAGCAGGTCAGCTACGAATTCGTCACAGTTTGAGTACCGACGTGAGTACAGTTTGTCAGACACATCGCCAATGCATACTGGCTTATCGGGCGCGTTGGGGTTGTCGGGGATATACGAGAGCACCCACGGTAAGCTCATCTTTTCTACGTTTGTCTCCGGGCTTGAATAATTTCGAAATAAAAACAGGTCCAACGCTCTTCGACATCCCAACATCCGCGACTTTAGGACGTGTTTGAGTTTGCCTTTCTGCTGAGCTTTGAATTTGTCATATTTGTCCAAGAAGTCAACCGCACTGTCCCGATACGATTGTAGTTTATCTGGGTCGTAATTAAAATGCAGACAATTGGTGCCAATCCGGACCATGTCTTCGTCAAACTCCTCGAAGCTCTTGTAAGCCCCTGTTTGCATCTTTTCTTTGATTGTTGCCAAACAGATCGGGCGCCTTATAAAGTCTTTGTAGTCGGCAAGCGGGACGGGTTCAGCAAACAAAACGTACGCTTTTGAATTAAATTTGCTCCATAGTTGTTCGCAAATTGGAAACTCTGGGAACGTGTACCTTGTCATTTTTGACAACTGGGTATCCACTATAACTTGGTTTTTTTCTACTCCAGCATTGAAATTTCTCAAAAAATCAGCCGCCCAACCGTAAATACTGTCGCTTTGGTCTTTTTGTTTTGCGTTGTACAGCATGCAGTTCGTGAAAATAAGACGCATATCTTCACAAAAGTCATCAAAAGTACTGTACTCGCACTTCGAAACATGGGCAGAGTTAAGCTTTTTTTTTACGGTCCCCAAATCCATTGGCTTCTTCACTATTTGTGTGTAGTCCTTGTACTGTTGCACATTTACAGGACTTAAAAAAAACTTAACCTTTGAGGCAGTAGACTTCCTTATCAGGTTGAACAGCTTGTTGCAAACTTTGTGAATTTCCTTATCCATTGCGTCGCTTAAAAAACAATATATGTATACTATATATACAACTTGCACGATGAAACGGTGAGGCAAAAGTACGATCAGCTTCCGTGACCGTGTAATCAGGTGTTCTTTATTTCAGCAATCCTTTTTATCACTCACGAAACAAAAAGTTGAACAGTTTCTATTCTTCAGGTAAAATGTACGTACAATATTATAATTATTATCTTCTACTATAACAACATTCAAACAAACAAACAACAAACAAAAAAGCTTCTTTTTTTCTTCAGAAGGAATACCTGGTGTGCCCTCCTACGGTCCACTTGTATATGAATATAGTTAATTATATTTTTTTAAGTATATTTGTATATATTCTCTATTGTAATGCCAAAAACTAATTAAGTATTCTCTTTATGCTATAAATACAATAAATAGGAAAATAAAATAGGGATAAATTATATTAAGATAAGCCAGAAAATTATTTGGTGGTAGTGGAGCTGCATTCAATGCTGTGATGGTGCTAAGAACAATGTTAATGGTGTTATCCAATACAATAGACTAGAAAGAGAGCGCTGAAGGTTTTTTTTTGATGTTCAGAGTGGTAGTACCAAGGTATCTGTAAAAAAAATTACAATGAAAAACAAAATTGAATAAGTCTATTTATTTCTCAACTCTCATCAGCATTTTCCTCTTCCGCCACATCTTTTTCTGACGGAACAACGATGTCTTTTTTCTTCAATGCCTGAACCCCTGCGATGGATCCGTTCATTACATCTATCAACAGCTTTTCAGACGCAGCGCTAAGCAATGCCAAGGCTTCGTCTTCAACGCCAGACACGGTACGAAGAAAGTCGACTAGAACTGGTGAGACGACCAACGTCTTCCCTCCGTTTTCAGTTGCTCCGGCCATGGCGTCCAGCATAGCTGCCGTTCCCCCCTGGCCTTCTCCGTGTTGGATTTCTCCAACTGCCCCGCTCCATAGCACACTCTGTGCACCACGGATGATCTCTGCGTAGCGCTCCTGAGTTTCCGGGCCAATGTCAAGAATATGCATATCGCGCTCTGGAATGCCCCACACAGCACGCCCAGTGACGGGCTTGCCGTCCTCTCCGACTGCACCGACTGCCGGAACAACCCACTCCGCTGCTTCTCCGTCGTATTCTACTTCGTATCCTGGCTCGTCTCTAACAACTGGTTCGTCGCCTAGCACATAGTCTCCTGGCAAGTGGATGCCAACACCTAGCCGCTTGGCGTCCGAAAACAACAAACGTGCGATGGGCAACAAGGAGGATTCTTCGTCCGTCATGGTTGGCACATGGCCTTCAGGTTCCCCTCCTTCTTCGTCCTCATCTTCTGCGTCCTCGTCTTCCTCGTCTTCCTCCTCGCCATCTTCATCGTTATCTTCCTGTGCCGGGTCTGCGCCTCCGTCTTGCCCTTCGGCATCGACAGCGTTTTCGTCACCGGCATTGTTCCGCGCGTCCCACTCCCTACGAACGCGCTCAAACAATGGTCCAACGCCTCCCCCAATCAATATCTCGTCCACCCTTTGCAACAGTAAACGAAGCAATTCGACTTTGCCTTGTAACGATGAGCCGCTAACAACAGCTATCTTCTTTCCATTTTCGGAATTCTCAAAGAACTCGCAGAAGTTTTGTAGTTCCTTCTGCAGTGTTAACCCTGGAATTGTAAAAGAAGACGCCGAGGAGACGCCTGATATAGTCATATTTGCCACGCTTGACCCTGGAAGGTCGTCGTTGATGAAAATATCTGCCATGTTGCTCAACTTGGCACAGTACTCGTCTATTTCATTCCGGCGATCCTCAATATCTTCTTCCTCTGCGTTTTGTGGAAGTTTTCCCATGTAGTCAGAGTGTTCTGCAAGGGTATAGCCAACATTTTCCAACAGAATAATTTTGCAGGGGGGTGCGTCCTCCTCCTCCTCTTCTTCGTCCTCCTCGTCCTCGTCATCATCGTCCTCGTCAGATTCGTAGTCGCTCCCAGCTTCTGCTCTTCGTGCAGCGCGGGCAGCTGCCTTTGCCTGCTTGGCGGCTACTTTTGCCGCCTCCTTTTCATCGTTGATTTTCTTCTTTTCTTTCTCTGCATCAATGATCGCTGTAGCTTCCTCTATAGAAGAGACAAACTGAACAGGTATCTCCACCGCATCGGTGATCATCTCCGCTACTGGCAACAGGGTGTGCTTGGTGTCAGCTTCGCCTTGGGGGTCTCCCAGATGGCCAACGATCGTGATTACAAGCGCGTTTGCCGACACCAGTCTCTTTATATTTGCAGAAATGTTTGCGATGCGTTTGTCGTTTATTTTCGTTTCCATTATGCTCCATGAGCCGTCGCCCTCGTCCTCGAGTACAAAGTTCATATCCGCACGAAGCAAGACGCTGCCGCTGTTGATTGCAGCAAACACTGGCTCCAGGGGTTCCACCACCTTCGCTTCCTCGTTTTCATCGTCCTCATTCTCTGCAGCGTCTTCGTCGTCGTCTTGCGTTTGAGTTTTCCACGGAAAATCTAGAACGGAGAGTTCCATCGCACGCAATTTGCGCTCTTCTGCTATCTTCGCTTGCTTGGTAGCTATGGCATTCTCCACGAACGAAGGAATCATTTCAGAGAGTTTGGCAGCCACCGACTTTTCGAGCGATTTTCGGTACGCACTTTCTGGGGTGGCGTCATCGTCGTCTCCTTCTTCAGGCTGGACTTTCCATGCTCCACCGCGTGGTGCAAGCTTTCGGTTTGGATCTTCCTCTTGGCCCGGTTTCAAACTGCGCGGGCGCTTGAATTTGGCCCGAGGCTCCAAACCGTTCTCTTCCAGCAGAGAATCAGATATACTAGGGATCTCCATTGCGATATTGTTGAAAAATTCCCGACCTGCTGACAGTGCAGACGACAACGAAACCGGAGGCTGTGCAAACTGCTGTTGCAACAGCTGCAATTCGTACAGCAGGCTTTCCGCAACTTCCATATCAAGGGGCATAACTTCCTCTTTCACTACCATTACTAGTTCACTAAACGTTCCGCCCCATTCACGGTCGATCACGACAGGCACAACCTCGACGGGGGGCTCTGGGGCACCTTCTTCGGCTGAGGGCTCGACTGCCGTGGCTTCGTCTTCCGCAGTTTTTTCTTTCCCTTCCACTTCCGACGGTTCGGCCTGGCTTTTGCTCTCCGTGTCCAGCTCGGTACCTTCGCCGGTGCTTTCAACTACACTACCGTCTCCAACAGGTTCCCCTTCAACAGTCTGCTCCACATCCTCCCCTTCGGCAGCCGGCGTTTCTTTCACGACTGGTTCCGGTGGCGGGATAGTTGCCAAAAAGATTTTTTGCGCCAAAGACCTGACTTCTTCGTGGAGATCTTCGGTGTAGAACAATGGAGTTGGCAGGTCAGCGTTGGATTCTTCAAATTTCTTTTGCTTCAGTTCAACTTCCGTCAGCGGCGGTGGGGGTGGGGTTTTGACGTCCCGCACAATATCCCGAAGCATGTCCTCAATGCCATGAGTCAATGCCTGGTCGGCGAGCTTTGCCTCTAGGGCATCGCGCTTCGGTGCCAGCAAGTCTTCCTCCGTGACCATGGCCTTAATTGCCAACTTGGTCGGGTTCTCGCTTACTGGAGGCACGGTTACAATTTCCCATTCTTCGGAAAACATTCCTGCAATGTTTGATTTAAAACTGAACGGGAACTCTTTTGTCAGCCCCGGCAATAAAACCCCCGAGCGATCGCGGCAGTACACCTGCCCGCGGCCACGGGGGCCACCTGTAAGAGATTGGTCCAAAGTTGGCTCTGAGTCGACCTTGTTCCACGAATAAAACAACGCTGTCGTTCCCCTGTTTTTGACAACGATGACAGCGTCTGTTTGATCTCCAACGATGGAATTCAACAGCAGCCGGGTTGTATTGCCGCCACAATTGGCAACACTATTGGCTGTCGCTGACGGGTTGGTCAGTGACAAAGCTGGGCCCTGTTTTACTTCTGGGAGCGCTTCTGCTTCCTCGACTTCCTTGTCCTTCGTCTCGGCATCTTCGGCTTCGGTTCTTCCTACTTCTTTCTCGCTTTCGATCTTTTGGTTCTCAAAGTATTGTTTGGAGCTTCTCTCTGCCCACTCAAACAACCCTTCCGCTTGTGCGATGAGCGATTCCGTTTCATCCGCTCCAATAAAGTGAGGGCGCATCTCCATCAGCTTCTTTTTCATGCGCTTCTGTCGCTCCATTAACGTGTGAGAGTGCCGCCAATTTTTTGGGGCGTTTTTTCTCTTTGGATCCGTGGTTCCTGGCTGCCGAATAATGTCAATGGTGTACTCTTTGTCTTCGTTCACGGGGCAGAAGAGCCCGCTAAAAATGTTACCGACAGGCACGTACCGCGTGCCCATGCCCCTCAGGCTCATCATCCAGTACTCGCTGCCGTGCTTTAAGTCTGCCGGGGTGGCGCCCTCCAACATCTGGTATTCTTCCCGCTTTTCGCGGTACTCGAACGAACGAGACACGACCAGGTCGTCTGGGTGCTTTTTCAACTCCTTCGCCATTTGTTTTCGGAAATGGCCCCACGTTTTCTGGATTTTTTTCCAATTCTTGAGAGCGTTCTGCTCCCGACGCGACACTATCAAATCACACATAAGCATACTATCCTCCTCCTCTTTCATGTACTCCGCTTCTTCTTTTCGAGCCTCTGCGATGCGCTCTCTCCGCTTAGAAACCTCGGCCGGGTCTAGCAGCCGATGCTTGTACATAAAAACATCATCCTCCGCCTGGTTGTCAATGAACGTGCTGTCCTGGATGCTTGTCATCCGGGGGGCTGCTTCGTTGCCCTTCTCTTCCTTTTTTTCGATGCTATGGCGCCTGGGCTGAAACGTTCGGCCTCGGTTCGCCCCGGCTTTCATCACGTGCATTTCCTCGAAGTCCTCGGCCGTGCCTAAAATTGTTCTCTCCACCACCCTCTTGGTCTTTGGGTCGATTACAGGTCCAGCGTCTTTGTCAATCTTAATTGGAGACGTTGGCCCAAGCGAACGCAAAGAGTCTGCGTTTACATTCTTTGCGAGGACAACACCCCGATGCTTACTGGGACTTTTTTTAAACGAACTGGCCGATGCAAGGCTAGCAACGCTCGCGCTGGGATTGATTGTGGCACTATTGAATTGGTCTTTCGCCCCCAACGACTGATCGGGGGCCGCGACACGCAACAACTTGATGCGGCGTTTCTTCTTTCTCCGGTTGAGGTCCAAGGCAACCCCGGCAGAGTTACTGTTGTTCGCCGACATATTGCAGCTTCGTTTCTGCTAATGTTTCTAGGGAACGTGCAGACGTCCAAATTATTTTTACACAAAGTGTTCAATACGTTTGCAAGAGAAATAAAATAGATATTAAATATTTATCTACTTGTTGTATCCAATCCGATACATAAACATGAAGAAGTTTAGTTGTATTTTGTACGTTGGCTGCTCAGCTTATTTGCTGCTGTTGTTGTTATTTATTAGAAGTTGTACAATTATAAGTGTTGTATGCGGAATCTGTTGTAAAAACCTATACTGTACTCCTGTTAATACTGTTAGTTAATATAGAAGTGGCCGTTTAGATGATGACTAATAGAAAACGGTAAAACGCCGCCAAGTCTAACTCAACTCAATTTCCAAGGGAATATGGTTGTGCTCCTTGCTCCCCTCTTATTTGTTTTAATTAAGGTGTATAATATTTTAATAGTTTTAAAAAAAAACTGTAAAGTTGTTAATATTGATCAACGATGGAATGTTTTCATATTATATTTATCTTACCTTAAATGGTTCATTTATAGTAGTAATTATACTTATATTTTCCCTAGACTACGTTGTATTGTTTGGTTCATTCTTTCCTTATTTGTTATTGTACCAATTGGTATGTACCTGTATTAATTCTCATATTTTTATTTTTTATATAAAATCATTTTTCATATTTTTTCTCATCTTCTGTTCTTCTTCTATCCTCCGAATTTTTTCTTCTGCGATAGACGACTACTAATATGGAAATCATTACATTTAAATAAGTAATCGATCCCAGTTAACACGATAAGAAAGCGGTTCTATTCAGTCAGAAAGAACCGAGAGGCCACCTGTATGGGAGTGTAGAACATTAAATAGATTCGCGTCCAATGGGCAACGATGTGATAAAAGCGAGGGCAATCAAGGGCAGGATTTATGAAAACGTAGCCCGGGATTTGGCAGGTGAACGATGGGACCACGATAAATGGGAGCAGATCAGTGATGATGGGGGGATATCCGTTAGCGTGGAAAACTGGGCGACCGTGGTTGCTGCTAACGATGCATGGGAACAGGTCGAATTGTTATCCGATCTGGGGACAGTCCCAGAGAAGGTTGTCATTGATACGACTGCCAGAGAAGGCCATGTAATCTGTGCAAAGGCGCTGAGGGACTGCAATCCGCCACTTTATGACTTGATGTGTGAGGAAATGTACGCCGTTGTAGTGCACGGGAAAAACTTTTCGCTCTCTATTCAGGAGCGCACCATGCTTGTCCAAGCATTTAAAGAAAGCGTGAATGCAAAGCGCAGATCGTTTGAACAGCTGAGTGCAAACTTGTTGCACTGCTTGGGTGACGAGTACCTGGCGCGCGGGGTGATTCAGCTGAGAGTGAACGAGATCCAACGAAGCGTTGAGTCGCAATGTTGGAGATTCATCAAACTTCTCGACTCCCATTTGCTCCCCCGCTCAAGTATTGAGGAAGAAAAATGCTTCTATTTGAAACTCAAAGGCGACTTCTATCGTTACTTGTTGGAATTGGAACGCTCCTCTACGATGATCGAGGTGGCTTTGGATTCCTATTCAAGAGCCCACATCATAGCGCAGGATTACTTGATATCCGTAGACGTCACGAGGCTGGGGCTGGCTCTGAATTATGCGATATTTTTGGACCAGTACTGTGACAAGACGGAAGAAGCAGTGTCCCTTGCAAGAAAGGCGTATGAAGATGCAATTGACAGCAGTATGCGAATGAACGAAACGGATAACGAGTTACACAAGTTACTAAACTTGCTCAAGAATTATTTAGACAACGGGATTGGCTTCGGAAAAACTCAACAATTGCAGAGCCATTCCTCTTACGTTGCGGCTGGAAGCGCTTTAAAGGAACAAAATAACGAATTGATGAGAATGACAAGCTACAATCTCCGAGAAAACCTGTATAAATAAATAATTTGGCCTCAGCAGTAAGCTAGAGTGGTATTATTAGATATATAATCGTAAAGGATAAATATAGATATTAGAGACTAACATACTGCACTTCTGTATTCTTACTATACGAGGAACTGTACATGTAAAAATAAAATCAATGGAGGTGCGGGGGCCACAACCACCAATTAATTAAAAAAAAAAAATAATAAATGACCTACCTCTTTTTACTACCTGTACTTGGTATTATTAATACCTGCCAATCTACGTCGTCTAATAATAATAATTCTTCCGCGACGACGGAACTCACACCGTACGTACATGCAACGAGAATCTGCGAAGATTGTTAAAAGATTTATCAATTTGGTTGCTATTTAAGTATATGTTTTTATGTGGTTTAAACTGATAAAACGTCATAGTCATTGAGAATAAGATAGTGCAAAGAATTGTTGTACAGCACATACCCATCTATTCTGCCTTCGTACGCACGGTATGGCGAACATTGTAGCACACAATGAGGTCACCGAAAAGGCAAGTAAGCACCGGAAGCTGGTCGCTCTTAACTTAGTCGCTCAATACTTTGGGTACCAATGTCACCGCCTTTGTGAAATAGTTGCCGCGAAGGGGCCAGTGACTCATTCAGAAATTATTTCGCTGTGCAAGGATCCGACTGTCGGCAGAAACACCAGCTTAGTCAGTCGTGCTTCGAAGTATACAATCGGTTGTGGGGAAGCCCAAGTCGTTGCCTTGACGGAGAAAGAGGTCGGGACCTGCTTGTGGGTCTTGATTGATCACGGGGTCATATACAGTTATCAATATCCTGAAGATGGGTCTAGTCCAGGAAAATGTATGTTTGATTTTGATACCAATTCAATACTTTTGTGGCTTCACTTCCCAGAGTACATAGCGGCCGTTACCGAAGAAGCCACTAACGAGTTGGGTGCAGGAGTCGGAAAAACCACCGGCAACATTTTGTCCATTATGAGGGCTGCCGGGTGCACCTATGAGGCTGCGTTGAAACGGTACCATGAAGCCAAGATGGGCAGCAAAGTAAAGAGTTTCAAGTCTGCCTGGGATTTTCTAGCAGGGAGAGGCTTTATTGTGAAGGCAGATGTGCAAAGTACAGGCAGCAGCACGCCGCATCACGTCGTGCACGTGGGCCGAATTCACCTTCAGCTGCGGCACAAAATGTGCCTGGACTATGTCAACCACGCCCAAATTGGAAGAAAGAACAACGGGGAGAACGTCTCCTCTGTAGTTGAGGTGTACAGGGCATTTTTGATGTGTGCGAGGAAGAAACAAATGCAAGCGTGCGACCACGATGGCCACTTTGTTCGCCAGAACGAAACAATAGTACACCTCCACGATGTCAAAAAATCTCTGAAAAATCCTGCACACATTCCCGTCTCAGACCAGCTAACTTTCTCTTGGGGGAATGATCTCATCGACAACTGTATCAAGCGGTTGTGCAACATGCAGCCCTCTGCGCTCTTGGTCCTTGGCAACGGCGCCTACCAAGTAAACGTGGGAAGTATCCACACCCAGATTGTTCATGAGATGTCTGAAAGCATTGTTTCCCACCGCTACGGTACTGAAAGCGCTCGCATATTAAAGCTCTTGGTCGAGAAGGGGCATTTAGAGCAGAACATGATAAGTGAATTAGGGATGGTGCCGGTGCATGAGGCCCGCCAGAGATTGTACGATATGCTGCAGGACAATGTTGTGGCTCTGCACGAAGTTTCACGACCCCCAAACCGTGCGCCATCCACTACGTTTTATTTCTGGCACTCTTCGCACAAGATGCTCTCCGTAGCCGCAGAACGTTTCACTCTGCAGTGCATTTTTAACGTGACCTTGAGAAAGCAACACATCGTGTCCACCAAAAACAACATTCTAGAATTAGCCCAAACCCATGGAGAAAAGTATGTGCCTATCTTCGACTGTGATGATCTCTCCCTGGGGATGACTGTGCGTAATCTCCACAAGACTGGCACCATTACCAGCATTAGTGACGTAGAGACGAAAACGAAAACGGCCACCGTGCGGTGGGAAGAACATGGCAACACTCCGACATCCGTCGAAATAGTGAAAATTGCAACGTCAAAAAACCTGTACGTAAGAATTACGCGGAGAAATTCTAAGCTTTCTGATACAGACAGCGCTGAACTTTTTCGTATCCAGATGGTGCTCGATAGACTAGACGGGTCCCTGAACAAACTCCAACAAACCCTGCTTTACTTCGTCGATGCCAAGGGGAAGGTACGCCACCCCTTTGTTTTTAAACGATCGTATGATAATATGATTGCTTCAACGGAGCCCGCATACAAACGAAAGCGAGGTGGGGCTGCTGCCAAGCGATAAGATTTTAGCCCATTTTTGTAATCCCAGGGTCCGTGCTGTAATACGAAGCGTTTAAGAGTCACATTGGCAAAAATTAAAACATATTTTTTCGACCGCCTGCTTGTAATGAGTCCTCCATTAATATCCGCGTTAAAGACTTCTATGTTCAGTTGTAATTTAATACAAAAGTACTTTGTACCCTCCAGCTAGTATCATATAAAATTAACACAAGAAAATTGGCTGTTCTTTTAGTAAAAAATAACCTCCATAATTATTTTGTTTTGGTTGTATGAAACGCGTGCTTTATTTGTTTTTTATAAATTTGCGTTTTTTTCAGTTCGCAGTACATTCATTTTAATTACTTAAATAAAAAAATAAAAATTATTTTAGTTAAGTAACAGCCAATTTTCTTGTTTTTATGAATTACTTAAAAATAACTGCCAATTTTCTTGTTTTTTTTTATTTTGTTTTTTTGTTTCAGTTGTACAGTTCTTGTTGCGAACACTTGAGTATTGCGTTGAAAATGAATAAAAGACAGTCAATTCTCTATTCTTCTATGATGGTAGGTACCTGTACCAGGTACCAGGTACCTGGTACAGGTACCCAGGTACCGGTATTAATACCTGGGTACGGTACCACCTGTACCGTACGGGAACAAAACCTGATAATACCCGTATTATGGGTCGTGCCCGTATCGTGTCCTCCCGTACCGTACTTGTACTGATATAATACGTACCAGACCAATTTCACCTGTTCAACCAGGTGGAACGGAGCCGTTCTTCTTTTTTTTTAATATAAGCTTTATAGAAGTAGTGTCTTAATATACCGTGCTAGTCGATTATTATATCCCTTTGCTCAACCCCGAGGATCATGTATTATCCTTTCTAAAAAGGCTTTTCCACCACGAATCAGCAAGACACCGCCCGGCAGTGGGCAGGAGACTCTTCAATAAGATCCCCAACCATACCTATCAACGATTTAAATATTCGTTGAAATTGCCACACGGAACCTGTGTTGCGTTCGATGTGGACAGAGCCCTTACCGACCTTGTTGTGACGAATCGCAACTTTGATACATACCGTATCAGTAGTTTTAATTTCATTTCCGTCTGGTGTATGAACACCTAAAGACGAGAACTGCTCGGAGTCGTCTGGGACCAAGCTTAAATTTACACGCAACATCGCGTCCAACAGACGGTGAAAAACATACCCTGGGTCAAGGTCGCCGAAGAAAAATCCCAGGCCGGAAACTACATTTACCATACGGCTAACGCTGCTCTGGTTTCTACCGTCCTGGTAAGGACTGTTTTGAAGGGCGAGGTCAGATTTCAGAAGGCCCATAAAATAATCACCTTTACGGTGCGAGGCAGAAAAATATTGCAGTGGGCGAAGGTGGACCAGCTTCGACAGCTCGTAAGTGTAGTCTTGCAGTTGTGCGACAAAGAGGACCGTTTTTCCGTTTTCTAAAACTGGAAAGACGCTCAGGACATTCCAGAATACTGACCCATCCGCTCTATAATTGACGAGTTGCACCTTGCATGACTGTTGCTTCGCTAAGCATTTTCCCATGCCCATGATAGTCTCTCGGTCAGTCCCCTCGCCCTGGTTAATGTTGGCACTCCGACCAACAACCTCGTCGTGGGACCACCCGCACATCTCGACCCAACCAGACGTCACGTGCACGATCGGGAAACCACGTCCAGTTCCCGTCAAAATAAGACTATCGCTATCTATAAAGTTTATGTTTCCCTTTAACCGCTCGTACGCACTTACAGCGTCCCGAAAGGACTTAGTGTTTTCTACTGTCTTCCTATGTTCGCAGCCCGCATACGTTGGCTTCTGACCACCCGTGGCTGAAACCTTTTTCTGGTTGCTCTTCTGTTCTTCTGCTCCCAGCCTCACCTGGTCACTACTATTTGCGCTGAAATATGCCATCGTTCCAGATCCGAGTACAAATTGAAAGGGTGTTCTATCAAATAAGACGCCGTTCTTGGATGGTTGACACAATGCACTTTGTTGATCTTGTAAGAAATTTTATCACCGCAGCGCCTGGCCCAACCATGCGTGTACAGCTCTACCTTTCATTTCTTCTTTTTCTTGTTGTTGTTCGTTTTGTTTTTTTATTGTTAAAATAAATAATAATATAAATAGTTTTTTCTCTTCTTCGTCATTTTCGCGTCACCTTTGCTGTGTGTATGTTAAATACTTCTCAAAAATGAGCATGTACCAGTACCCTACCTCCCCTCTGATCGAGTTTGTTCTTTGAGGGTAACATTCATTGACAATAATGATGCTCTGTACCTGTATTCAAAAAGTACCTCGATTCTTGAGTTCGTTCGATGAACACAAGACCTTCTTTTCAATATATTTAGAATACTATTTATTATATTTATATTGAACCTATCACATAATAAATGATGCACGCGAAGGGGGCACGCGAGGGTTACATCGATTCATTGACATTATTGATGCTCTCTATTAAATACCTGTATTAATAATATTCAAAAAGTACCTCGATTCTTGAGTTCGTCGTTCGATGAACAGAAAGACTTTCTTTTCAAGAGGTTTATCTTTAGAATACTATTATTGTTATATTTATAATTTTCCTATCAGACAATAAATGATGCGGGAGGGAGGGGGCACGCGAACAGAGAAATAATCAGAAATAATCGTCGTATTATTATCAAATGTAAGAAAAATTAAGAAATATAACAGAAGAGGAAGGAAAGGAGGGAGGGAGGGCACCAGGTAGTATTAATACAGGTATAATACCAGGTACCGTACCAGGTACGGAACGGATGAATCCTCGTATAGGTATTGAACAATAAAATAACAGGAACAGGTATTTTAAGGCATTATTACCTAATTGAATCAAAAAGAAGGTTCCTCCACCACCCACACTGTGTTTATGTTATTTGAATATATCTGCTATTATTATATTATTGGTTTGCACTAGTCTATATACTAAGAAATTGCGAAACTTCTTCTTTCTTTCATTCACGGTGTAGTCTTGTCGAATAAAATAAAGGACAGTTTGCCTGTATTTTTTCCGCCATCGCTGGTGCCCAATGGGATCCCATCTTGGCGAGAAACCGTGAGGTTATCCCTTCCCGGGGTAACCATTCTCTCTTCGTCGCTTGCGTTCATAAAGTCGAGGAGTTTTGCCGCGGCTGTTGGGACAACGGGCTGAAGATAAATGGCGCATATTCGAATCGATTCTAGTGTGTGGTATAACACGGTATCAGCCCTGGCTGAAGCTTCCTCTGCTGCGGTGCCGTCCCCTTTCCCAAGCTTCCGAAGGTTCCACGGCTCTTCGCTCGCGAAATATCTGTTTGTCTGCCGCAGCACATCCATCACGGCACGCAAAGCTCGACCAAATTCCATCCGCTGGTACATCTCCGGCACGTCGTTCTCCAGGTTTGCCAAAGATTCGCGCAAGCTTATGTCCTGCTCCCGCAGCTCGGCCAGGCCGCAGCAGGGAGGCAACGCCATGGTCGGAAGAATTTTTTTTCCCGTGGCTCTTGTGAAAAGGTTTCCTAGCGTGTCGGCCAGCTCGGAATCGCGTCTCATTTCCAAATGGCCTTCGTTGAAATCGCCATCAGCACCCAAGCCACCGTCTCGCAACAAAAAATACCGCACCGGGTCTACTCCATACTTATCTTTCAAATATTCGGGCTTCACGACATTTCCCAAACTTTTGGACATTTTAATGCGGTCTACGGTCCAATGCCCGTGGGCAACAATACGCTCTGGTAACTTCAATCCGGCAGCCATCAAAAATGCCGGCCAGTACACGGCATGAAAACGAAGGATGTCCTTGCCGACGACATGGCACGTGGCCGGCCAGTAGGAAGGCTGAGGGTCGTCCGATAGCCCCTCCTGCCCATACCCCGTCACCGTCAAGTAGTTCGTTAGGGCATCCAGCCACACGTAAATGGAGTGCTCGCTTTCCTCCTCGCTGGTGCTCTCCGGAACGGGTATTGCCCACTTGACGTCCTCACGCTTTCTGGATATGGACAAATCGTGCAGCCCCCCACTGACGAACTCCCGCACTTCGTTCCGCCGGCTCTCCGGGTAAACGACCGGCAATGCTTCCCCACCACTGCCGTCTAACCAGTCCAGCAGAGGCTTCTGAAACGCAGACAAGCGAAATTTAAAATTTTCCTCGCTCAGCCAAACCACTGGGTGCCCACTTTCGACCGAAATTCTTTCTTCCTTCCCCGTTGCCGCGCAGACCTTTGTCTCCACTTGAGTGTCGGTCAAAAACGCCTCGTCGCTTGTGCAATACCAACCCTCGTGCTTCCCTAAATATATATGCCCCTGTTCCCACAATTTATCCCACAATTTCTTTACCGCTGCGTGGTGCCGCGGTTCTGTTGTTCTGACATAGTCGTCGTACGTGATGTCAAAATTGTCAAACGTGCTTTTAAATTTCTTCGACACATCGTCGCAGAATACGCCAGGGGGGAGCCCTGCTTTCTCAGCGGCTTCTTGAACTTTCAGCCCGTGCTCGTCCGTTCCAGTTGAAAATAGTGTCTTTGACCCTCGTAGCCTGGACCACCGCGCATAGGCGTCCGTCAAGACAGCAGTGTACAAATGCCCAATATGCGGCTCGGCGTTCACATAAAAAATCGGGGTCGAGACGAACGTTGTTGTCGTCGACAAGTATTTACGAGCCAATGGGACCCGCCTGCTAAGCACAGTGTGTGCAACCCGCAACAGTGAAGCGGCCATGGCAAGGCCAACTACCTCCGTCCTACCGCAGAAGGGGCTTTGTATCTAACTGTATGACTGTGGTGAACCCTTGAATTCATTCAAGGCACCGTGGGCTTTCTGGCGATCACAATTTGTACAAGTTTTACTTCCATGTGAATGCGCACTTTCAAATCTCATCTCATTTAATAATCATAAATATAAGTAATCCAGATGGAGTTTATTCCATTTCATAAGTATTTATATGCTATTTGCGATAATGCTGTATTTATGTATTCAATGGTAATCCAATGTTAAACTCTAACTTAAAACCTAATCTATCAAAGTCTATTACACCACATGAACACATGAACACAGGGTTAGTGTTAGCGTATGTGGTGTGCGTGTGTGCGGGAATGCCATTTTGACCGGTGCCTCTGTGGTATGTACACGGTATGTAAACAAATTGAATGCACAGTCCATTGGGTTGGAGAAAACGCCTGCCTTCTGCATTCTTTTACAAAGGCTCGACGAACCACCTTCACTCCCGCTTGCTCATTTTTCGTGTATAAAAATGTCTCTCGCTGATGCGAACCTCGCTGATGCGAACCTCGCTGCTGCGAACCTCGCTGATGCGAACCCGGGACGCTTTCCCGGACCCTCTGACTCTCTGGGCGCGACTGGAGGACGCACGGGGGAGGGAGAACAGTGAGAAATTAACCATTGCCTTGGAAATGTTTTCCCACATGTGCGGGCAGAGACCGGAACTGAAACCCACAGACCTAGCAACAAAACTAACGGACGCGGCCAGCTGCCTCGGACTTTCGAGGGAATCGAAGGAGGGCTTCACGAACAAGTACAGGCACAAAGAGAATGGTGGTGAAAATATCTACTTCGCCAGTGAAGACTCTTCCAGTCTCCTACGGGAAGCTGCTGCACGCTTTCTTTGGTGGGCACACTACTTGGACAAAAGGGAAGAGGAACAGAAGAAAGCGGTAGACGCGATTGTTGAAACGCTTAAAAATGCCCCAAGGGTGCAAATTCAAGCGGCCTGCGGCACGGGAAAGACGCACATTGGTATGCGCGCAACCAAGAAGCTCCCTGTACCGGTACCCAGAACGCCATCAGCAGATTCTCGTCCTTCTTCTTTTTTTTTTGGCCGCTGTATTCTTCTTCGTTCTTTCTTTGGGGAGGACTTGATGCCACTATATTGTGACTTCTTTCTCAATTGATTGACTTCTTTTTCTTTTAAATGCGGCAATGCTTGATATTCTCTTCATACGCTGTTTGGTTGCCTTGGAAAGGCTTCGTGGTTTTTGGACATTTACTACAACTGCACCATCAGATTCGTTTTTCTTCCCCCCTCCCCTATCATGTATTGGATTAATTGTGTTCACCCAATCACCCTGACTCCTGTCACCGGCCGCGTTTCTTACAGTGGAAGACTTTACGGCTATAGTCTGCATTTCCATTGATGGAGGAGTTTTCCCCACCTTTTCCAATCTTTTCTTTGACAAATCGTCCATCATTGTGCGAGTGCTCTGCCTTTTGAGCCCTCTTAATCTCCTGGCCGCGCCTTTACGCTTCCCCCCCCATTTAAAATGCTTGGAAAACCATTTTGCTACATTGGGTGCAAGATTTAAGAAAACTATAGACCACTCAACAAATGCTCTCCCACCATTGCCTTGGATAACACGATTCCCGTACAAACCTGCAAGAAAGAAAGATGCCACTTCCACAATAAGGGTCATTCTTTCCGTTCGGGCTATCAGTAACCAAGCATATGGTTGTACACTATATTCTAAAAGCAAACTAGAAGTCAATAACAACAGAAGGGCGGACGTTTGAGCAGATACACTAAATGCAGAAAATAAACGAATGACCCCTATTATGCTAGCTTTCCTCAGTAATACAACGGCCTCCCACCAGTAATATTTCAGTCTATAGCCGTTGTAGAGTATTCCAATGAAACGCCGAGTGTTAAAAAAACCAAGGGCGTTTCTGTTGACATGCACAACATATGCCATTGCTAATGGGATACCAACAACGTACAGAAGGAAGGCTGGAATAAGCAAGCACATGGACCACACAGTTCGGCTCGAAGTATCGCAGCGTACATCATAATCAGCAAAGAGCCATGGGCCATTGCTACCAAGTTCGCGGCATGGAAGCATCGAAAAGGCCTGATTCGCAATTCCGCCATGCATATAGTACAAAATTATGATTGTTGCGATCCCGGCAAAGCTGTTGACCGTCTGTTTGGCACTTTCTAGGCTTGTGCGTCTGTATTTAAGTAGAATAACCAGAATCCCCGACAAGTAAAACCCTACAAATACTAGTGGCGGCATTATCAACACCATGATAGTTTTGCAATACAGCGGATTTAATTCACCGCAAAAATCGCCTAGGGAACATTCATTTGCAAAAATAGAGGACATCATGCCAAATAATGCTTCGGTAACTTCGAATGTGTTGGACATTTCTGCTGTCCATGGAAAAAGCATATATCTTGATGCTGCATAAACCTGAAAATGACATAACAGAATCTTGAAAATTATCGCTCGGTGATCTTCACATTGCGAAACAAGATTTTCGCCGGATCTGACTATGAAATCAAATATCTTCTCTTGCCTAGAGTCAATATGCCCGCCAGACTTAAACGAGGCAAGCAAAACCCCCCCAATAAAATTCATGTCTGTTGTAATAGGGTAAATATGAATTTCTTCGACAGTATCGAACAAAGATAATGATGGAGCTTCTACATCTCGGACAGTCCTATGAGATATATGATGTACGCATTGCTTAATGTTTGGGTAATCATTTAGATTTAACTTTTCAGGGAGTTGACTTGATATTTTTGAATTATCTGCTGCTAATGTGGTCGTGTATGCTAAATCCAGTGCTTTCGAGACATTAAAAATCGATTCAGAAGCTACGCTGGCTCGTCTTCTTTGTCTGCGCACAGCAATTTCTTCCCTTTTAGCCTGAGGTGCGGTTGCATGATCAAGAAAGCGACAAATTTTGGGATCCGTTTCACATGTGAAGACACATACGTCATGTGCATCTATACTATGTCTCAATTCTTCTAATTTCGAATGTATCTGACGAAGTTTCGGTGCACTGGATTGGCTACACTTTATACTAACAAACACCAAACTAATCATCAAAAGTGCACTGAGCACATGAATAAGCACTAAACTGCTTTTGGGATAGCATTCTTGACACCCGCCCGTAAGGGCTCTGAAGTAGCCTTTCTCGCACCGGTGGCATAAATTCCCTTCGTGTAATGGAGCACAACCTTCTTTATTGTCTTCACTTTCGTCGTACATACCTAGCGATGAATCAGTTTTGCTCTTGTACGAAATCCCAATACACGCGGAAGGAAATGGGCATCGGAATATCTCGGTAGAATCATTAGTGAAACGCCAGTATCCGTTTGGAACAAAAGCTCTGCCCCGACGACATATAGCATTTGAGGGGCAGGAAGTACATCCAACAACAGCGTCGCCAATCAGCCCGGGCACACATAAGCAGTCGGACGCGCTGGTGGAACCTGTGTGGATGGTGTAGGTTCTTGAGGGGCACAAACTACAATAGGAGGTTCCCGTAAAGCCTGCGTACGTTCCCAAAGGGCACATCTTACACTTGTTTGAACCTGCTGAAGAATATGTTCCTTTTGGACAAGCATTGCACTTTCCTTGTATGCCATAATATCCTGGCATGGAATCGCAGCCCTCGATCCATTTCACCCACGTATTGTTATTTTCATTCAGCCAATCCTGTACTACATTGGTAATGTCAATGTCGGAGGAGTTCCTGTTGAGCCTCGTTTTCATTGTTGCTAAATCGACATCGGTCAGTTTGGCTTTCTCCAAAAGCATACGTAGCGCAACCGGCTTATAATCCAAACTTGTGCTGCCGAGAATATATGCTGTCTGTCCCGGAAAATCGCAACTATACGTGCCCAGAGTAGGATTACGAAAATCGTACTTTGTTTCCATGGACTGTAAGAAACACGCCGGGGAAAAATTTGGCAAGGCGTAACGAAAGAGGCTTGAAGTCTCTTCGAGTCTTTCCCCAGAGAAGAAAACGGTCGCGTATGCACTTGTCGTCAACGCTGTCTGAATTACCGATGGTGTCACGAAAACCATGACAAATGGCAACCTCAGGGTTTGGATAATTTCAGCTAAGATCGACCATCTACGAAATCCATTCAATCCTGTGCCTATGAGAATCTCACAGCAGCTCTTACTTTTGTCTATGCAATAGGTTGGAGAAAACGTTCCAGGTGTAGTCAATGGGTAATTGCACCACCAAAGCGAACACCGACCCGGACTTGGGCTGTATGTGCCTAAAGGGGCCATATAGTTTACTAGCTCATTGTTCAAATACCATACTTTCCCAGTTTCCCTAGCTTTTGTATCATACCTTGACCCTGGGAAATATGTATACAGTCCTGCTCGATCGGTATATGTATTTGAAAAGGCAGGCACCCCGGTTCGAATTGAATCTTTCCGGCTTTCAAAAAGTGCTTCAGCGGCAACATCAATCATACCGTTCTTTATCAATGCAAGCAAATGAGCGTCGTTATCGGCATGCTCAATTGTGACACTCATAAGAAGATGTTCTTTTATCAGAATTTCGAGCAATTTGCCCATCAAAAGGCTACTATCACGGCTCACTGCTACTCCAACAGTGATCATGTTTTGTCGTGCACTGTGAACAGGGACAAAAGACAATACTTTTGCTTTCCTTTCCGGGTTATCCATCCATTTGCATACCACAGACCTTCCGTCACTATCGTCGCTGTTCATAGCCCGCAATAGCTCGTTTATCTCAACCGCGTTTATCTTGAAATTAGAAAAAAACTCAATTGCGCGAGATGGAATTTTGGAATTCACCAGTTTTCTCATTCTTGTACTTGGGAAATCACACGCTCCTGTCGTTTCAAAAATCTCTTTGTTGTATGGAGGTAATTCTACCCTGTAGAGTTCATTGTTATTAAATGAGGCAAGAAAGGTATCTGGCGACCACCAATAAAATACAAATGGCAGCTTTGAAAGTACATGGTCCTTTACAAATATTGGTATGTTTTCGTTTCCTAGCCACCTTATTTCTAAATCTAAGCCTAAACCCATAATCTGCCGTTGTATTATACCACAACATGCATAAGCCACGCTTGCACCATACAACACCCCGCACCCTCTCTCTCTCTGACTGCATGAATCATTATTGGTGAATATGCCTCTCCCCCGATTGCAATATTCTTCTGCTTGCTCCTGTACTATAGAGCAATTTTGAACCAAATGATGTGGGATAGTAAGGTTTTGCATTGCTTTTATAGTGTTGTCTTTGCGAAATGATGTATACGATAGTCTCGTACTATCTTCGTCCAGAGAGGCTCTGTTCATAAACCAGCCGTCCCTCCCATAGTAACCAATAAAGCCCAAATCAAGAACAGGCTTGTTGGGTCCAATGTATAACTCTTGAGACGCGTGATGCTTTCGGAACCAGTCCTCTAGGACAACGTGACAGTGATTTCGTGACAGCGCTTCTATATAGTCTGCTGTATAAGCGTGCTCTATAATTTCCACACGCATTTGCATAATTTCCACCATGAGCAATCTGGCCAAGTCTGAAACTAACGCATTTGTGTCCCACCCTGGCTTGAATAAACAAAGACGAATAGGAGTTTCAGTGGGGGGATCCGTTGGAACAATATCTTTCAGGCAGCGTTCAGACCCATCAAAATTAGTATAATGCTTTTGGCGTTTGAAGAGTCGATGCTGGCATCTCATACCAATAAATTCAGGAGAACATGTGCACGACCAATCATTTTCCCAACATTTTCCGCCTTCGTTGCAATCCGTATTTTTTTTGCATGCTCTTTTGAATGAAACAGGTTTTGCATTTAGTTTCGTGCCATAATAAATATTGGTTTTACAATCCGAGTCAGCACTGGGGTCACAGTAGTGTAACGTGTACTCTTTATCAATGCTCCCAATCTTGCTTAGCGGCGTGTCGGTATTGTTTATGCGCACATTAAAAACACTCAATTTAATATTTTCACGAATAAGGCGATCTCCATTTGATTGGAACGAAAGAGACCCGGTCATACCTTGAAAATTAAACGAAGGGTCCAACGCACGGTTTCTCATGGACGTGGGTGTAATTTTGGTGGCACCCTGATGTTCCATTAGGTCGTGTTGGATAGTAGCAATGGCAAGAATTGCATCGTATGAAAACGGTGTAAAATATTCTTCGTTAATGATCTTGTTCGGGAAGGTACAATATGTGTTGCCGTCAATTTCGGTGCTAAAGATTGGTTTCCACGGATCGGGGATACAGTCGCACCTAGAGGAATTACTATTTTGTGCAGCGCACGTAGTGACATTTTTAACGATATTGTTTGCGCGGTTCAACATTCGCTCTTTTGCTGAGTCTGTTGTGCTACTTTGTGTATTTCCCTCTGTTACGTAGGGCACAAATACAAAAGAACCATCTGCAATTGCTGGAAACTCTTTCAGTGTTAGCGCAGCCTCTGGGATTAAGAAACAAAACTCACCAAGGTCAATGCCCAGTTGTTCTGCTACCAGCATTATTTCCTCTAGAACCGTTTCGATGTTAAAATATAAAACCACAATGTATCCCCTTGCATTTGCCCGAAGTGCGCGTAATGTTTCACTTCTCAAGTTCGACAGCGAAGTTTCCAGTTCCATGTGAACGAAAATTTCAAGGTTTTGTATGGAAGCTTCTGACTTAATGAATTCGGCGCCAGTTTCACTGTACACACTTTTGTCCGAAATAAGAGCAAAATCGTCCCAGTTCATAAACATCTTTGCAAACCCTACCATCCTGCTAAATTGCAACTTGTCCGAAGGAACTGTTCTTAAAAAATACGGGTAATAATTGTCGTCACTAAGTTTTGTTGATGTGGCAGACGGTGAAATTTGGAGAGTCTTTGAATGCTTTAAAATCCATTGCATTGCGACTGTCGGCCCACTAGAAAATCCGCCCACAATAACGTCTGCCCCTTTCCCACCGAACCCCGCAAGGCCTACAGTCGATGCGGCGACAGCAGCAATAGACTCGTCCCGTTTCGAATTCATCCATTCATACTCAATTGAAGTAGAAGGAAGGAGATCGTCATAGAGACCATCTGCACGATTTGAGATTTCGTCGATTGCCATCAACATCACCATTGTTCTCTGGGAACCTATTCGATCTGTTGTAAATGGGGTTGCATCGCTAAATGTGGGCGTGATAAGCCCTATGCGAAGTTTGGAAAGAGAAGTATGTTTTGCCATGCGCGGTTTGTTATCTTTCGTATTGAAAAAGAACAAAGGGCTGCAAAGAGAACTGTCAGACCCAAGAGTTTCTATTACACTACTTGGTTCACAGAATGTAAAATTTAGCGTCGGACCGGCGCCACTTAACGATCCTGTGTACGCAAGATGGGCTTCGTCGTCGTCATTGTTAGTCGTTGGTCCTATCCGCATGTTCCACACGTTGCATGCAACACCTGATGTGTGTGCTCGGTCGCCATTCGGTTGAAGTTTAATGCTCCCTGTTGCGCCTTCCTCCACCTTAAACCCACGGCTGGTGGAAACGTTCATAAAGTCGATTGCATTGAAGGAATTCATATGTAACTTGTTTTTCATTTCGTGCACAACTGATGCTACAAATACGGCCGCATCGTAAGCAAGCGGGTCGTAATATGAGATTGGCACTGCAGGGTCAATGTTAATACAATCAGTGGCCTGCCCAGCAAGCGAGTTGTAAAAAAACACGGATTTATTTGTTCTGTAATCAACCATCCTTTTATCACACCCGCAAGAAACACTGTTGCATTGCCCTAATGACTTTAACCGTTCTTTAAACAGCATGCGATACGTCTTTGTAAAATTACCCAGCGTTTGTACACTCAGCGCAAATGTACCGTTGCACATAGCCTCGTAGATGTGCGATTCTCCTGCCTCTTCAAACTTGGTCTCCACGTCTTCCCCTAAATATACATCGCCGAATAAAATAGAAAAACCCGAAGCCAGCATGTCGGTCTGCAAAAGTGCTTTGTACAATGCCCGTAGAAAGGGGACAATAGAACTAGGTTGCCCAAAATAAATAAACAAATTAGTACCTGAATGAGCGACGTCCTGTAAGTCCATACCTGATTTCCCCGTTTCAAAACTCTTGTGGTATACAACCTGCAGATTATGTTGCTTTGCCGCCGCAAGAAGACCAGAAGCGCCAGTTTGTGAGTATTCATCGTCACCACTTATTATCGCAGCATACCTCCACCCAATGGTCTTTGCTGCAAAAGAAACCATGGCGTTAATCAAGTATTCATCGGTAGGGACAGTTCGTATAAAAAAGGGAAACTCTTCAACATTTGAGAGCTTGCCAGCGCTTGCGTATGGCGAAACTTGTGGCAAAGAAAAATGTTTTATAATTGACTGCAAAGTAATTGTTCGCGATGTCGTCGATGCCGCAATTACTACATCGGCTCCTTGCCCCCCGAATGCTTTGTACCTTAAGTCTGCTGCTACCCTTGCGATTTCTTCATGACTACCAAGGGAATCGTAATACTCATAGATAACCGTAGTGTTTGGTAAAATGTTGTCAAATATACCATCGCTTTTATTGTTGATGTGCTCAATGGCAAAAATAGTCGAGGCCAACGCCCTTGCGGTCGTATTACTGTAAAGTGGGTGGACAATAGCAACGTTTAACGTTCCATTAAACTCACGGTGGTTGGACGCTGCACATTGTGCACTCAAGAATGTGCAAATAAGAAAACTGAGGAAGACTGTTGGTTCCATATTGCATATATTGATCTTTGCCCACTCTTCTTCTGTACTACCAAAGAAAACAAAACCGCTTCGAAAAGTAATGCCCCCAGTGAGTGCTGTTTTCTAAAATTTTGAATACACTATGTCGGTAAACCAAAAAACAACATTACTTTTTTTGTCTATCTCTTTTGTATTATTATTAGACCGACGACATTGTTTTTTGTTGTCTGTCTATTTATTACTCGTGTATTTAGCTATATTTGTTATAATACCCACGTTAAAATAATTACACAGCAGAAGAACCACCTTTGGCGGATGAAAAATCGTTTGAACGGCGACAGTTTGCATTCTTCTAGAAGAATCCTGCTTCTAATTTAAATATAAATACTGGTTTTATTCGTCTGCTGCTGCTCTTAGTACATTTTCATTGTATTCTTGTATATAGACTATTAATAGGAATATATACAATTACCTATCAATCATGTACTTATTTACATTACAATACCAAAACTCGTTAATTTAACAGGTCCATATAAACATTTGACTATAAGTTCATACCGATGCTGTGTCACACAGATGGATAGCAACCTCGGTTTTTTTTACCAATACTGTGTAGATAGATAGCATCCTCGTTTTTTTTTACCGATGCTGATGGTGACGATAGTCAATGTGGTGTTAACTATAGGGTACGAAGTCTATTTTTCCATCAAGGTCAGCACTTGACTATAAGCGTCTCTGTCATACCTCGTATTCAACCATTTTAATCTCAGCGTGGGCCCGCCACTGGTGATCTTAAAATGTCTCTCGCCGCTCGCTGCCGCTTACAGTAAACCAGAAAATGTTTGATGCTGTGTTTTTTGTTGGAGGTAAGGTGCCCATCGTTTTTCTTGTTGAGAAAGGAATATGAGAGTTTTTTGTAATTCCTGTGCCGGCCGCAAGTAGAAGAAGACTGCTTTTTGCATGTTTTTGCACAGCGGAGTTACTCCGTTCCCTATCAAGACAGCCTATTCTATTTTTTTAAGGTATGATGGCATGGCGCAGTGCTGGTTGCATTTTCTCAAAAATCCAATCATCTGCCTCTTCTCCTCCGGTCACAGTTTTTCGACTGTACCTGTACCTAGGTGCCCTACCCAGAAGACCCCACCCACACCCATTTGAGGTTTGAGATTTGAGAAGGAATTTATACCGGTACCTCTGCTGGCTGCCTCTCCTCTGATCTGATACCTCTAATAACCTCTACGAGTAGGCTCTAATAAGGCTGTAGATATGGATATGAGATAAATAGATATATGAGATAGATTGATAATTAAAAGGAACACAGCATTAAATAGTCATCTCACAACCAATCAATTACATTTTTAAATACATAGTGTCTAGTTCTATTCCTCCTCAGTCCTTATCAGTCCATACTATGTGCATATTAATGGGCACCTCCTATTATTTATAATACCAAGTAGTAATTAATAGAAGATAATTAAGCTCCAAATATATCCTTCTTCTTTTCTTCACTCGATCCTCCTCCTCTCAGCAGCGGCAGACGGCAGACTAGACGGCAGACGACGGCAGGGCGCAGGGCATGATGATTATGCAAATCGTCTTCTTTGTACTTCAATTAATATTTGTATCGCTAGTGATGGTATGACAATTTATTAATTACTAGACCTGTGTTGGGGGTAGATCAGATACTTTTACGATTAGAGAGAAGAAGCACACTAGTTGTACATGGTTTAGGAAAGGCTTTCCCTTGACGTGTCTTGACTTCAGTGTTTAGTATTTTCGCGATCTTGTAAAGTATGGCGCGTGCTGGCAACGCTCGGCAAAATCAGGCTGAAGTTTTGGAGAAACTTCTGGCTATGCCAGAGGAACAGTTTTGCTCCTTTTTCAACTCGCGGTTGAAACAGTACCCAGTAGTTCACGAGGATGATTACGTTGGGGAATTGTGTGCGAAAAATATAAATTTTGTGGAAACTTATGATGGCAGACCGGTAGCCTCGGCGACGAAGAAAAAGAAAGAGAGGAACACCACCGGGACCGTGTCCGGAGAAGAGAGTATTGGGAAAGAGGGGCCGGACGCTGAGGTACGGGACCTCTTCCCACTGCTGTATAACTGTATAGCGCTTCATGCGGGAGTAGAAAAAGCCAAACAAGCGATGGGGTATTTCCAAGGTATTGAAAACCAGTATATTTCGTCGATGTCGCTGGACGACATCGAAGAGATTGCCACCAAGAGTTTATGATAAAAACCGTAAGTAAACCGACTTCCATCGCCTTCATCTACGTACGTAGTATAGTATCGCCCCTGTGAGTGAGGATATCTGTAAAATACCTGAGCTGTTTTGGGACTTAAGAACCCCCAAAACACAAAGCTCGTGATGTTGATTTACATGCACTACCATCTGACGCAGTTCCACGATGCTCTACTTCATGAAACGTGCCTTTTTGCCCCTTCCCCGACCGTAGCCTCTCTAACATTTGTCGATTGTTCTTGCCATTTATAGTATGATTGTAGGCGCGTGTAAATAAAATAAAATATATGTTTTTTAAGTTTTAAAAAAAATGTAAAGAGAACCTCTTAAAAAACAAATACTTCGTACTGAGAACTTTAACTTTGTGATTACTTGCGCGTGCGGTAGTTAAAAACACAATCATCGCCTCGATAGAAACAAACCCTTCTCTTCGTAATTTTTGGCACCATTGCGAAGTAGAATATCTGCAACATCGTTGTGCCCATTCCTGATAGCTTTTTCTAGAGGTGTCTTGCCGTTGTAATCAACCAATCCTACCTTAGCCCCATGCTTTAGTAAGACCGAAACCAAACGCATCGATCCGGCGGCGGCAGCAATATGCAAGGGACTGTTTCCGTACTTGTTTCGATAATTTATGTCAGCACCTTCTTTCAGTAGATGCTCGCCTATGTCTGCGTTGTCAAACAGGCCTTCATGGGCAACTTTGAGCAACGCTTTTGACATTTTGTCGCTCGATTTCATTTTCTTTTTCATTGCGTTGATCTGGAACTCGAATTGCAAACGTTCCTCTTTAAACTTCGTCCTACAGAGAGCCATTTCCTCCGTTGCTGCTCGCACCTTCTTTGCCAACCGATGGGCGGCAATTCTATTCTGGACTTTCTTTGCAACTTTCGCATTGAAGTATACCCATTTTCGAAAAGCGGCGTTTTTGTATTTTCGGTTCCATCGACCGCAAATTGTCGTTAAAAAGTTGTGTTTTCTCTGCATATTGACAGTAGAAAAAACCCAGTTCTTCATGGCTCGCCATTTGTGCCTGCGGGTAATTCGACGAAGTATCGCGCGAAGTATCCGCTCTCGGTACACCTTGTCGCGGAGCAGCCTATTTTTCTTTGTAACAAAGTTCTGCCACGACTTCCACCCTGTGGCCAACATTTTTGATCTAAACCTGCCCAGGACCGCTCGAACAACATTGTTCCTAAAATTTGAGGTCTGGGTTTGACCAGCCAGCACGTTCTCCTCCCGTTTTGCCCTATTCACAAAATTTTGCCAGCACCGAACCCCGCGTTGCAACCGTTGCTCGGATATCAACTTCGCTTTCCCTCCCAGAATTCGTTTTAAAAATGACCTAGCTTTGTCGCGTCTGTTCAAAAATGCTTGCCAACCAAGCATTGACTTTCCCAAAGTGGCAGCCTTTAATCTGCTCAAAACTTTCGATCGCAAAGCGTCCGATCGTACCAACCACCTTGCCCGCGCTTGCCAGGTATGAAATGCTTGTGCTAATTTTCTCTGCACAAGCTTTATCATTGTTCTCTTTGCGTGGGTCTGAACCATAGCAGTGTATTTTCTCTGGGTCTTCATTTTTTCCACCTGCTTGCGCTCTTCTTCCGCATTACGAAGTAGCTCCAGAAACGCTTTCTGCATGCTGCCGTGTTGAAACTGGTGGATGCACCTGCTTACCAAACGCCGCAGTCGAGCCCGACGCTGTGAAAAGTCGTCCCACGTAGAAAATGCACTGAACAGTTTTGTGTTTCTCATCCGCGTTTCCATTATTTTAATTGTGTGCCTGTTGTGTTTTTTCTCCGCTACAGACATATGCCATTGCTGAAATATTTTATGCTTCGTCCGAAACATCACTTTCCTGCAAACTGACCTTGTAATCGATTCGAATCGTTTTTGGTTTGCAATTTCGGTTGCCCATGTCCTCATACCGTTACGTATGTGGATGTTTTTAAAGGCCCGAATTGCACGGTGGACAACCGTTTGACGGTCTTGTCTTTGCTGAGCGCACCTGGCTTCGTCTACTTCCATTATCTTTGATTCTGTCAAGAAACTCATCCACGATGTCCATGCCTGCTCTTTTTTTCTCCCTGTGCCTCCCCGCTTGCCCATGTTCAACACCCGGAACATCACGCGTCTTGCATGTGCCCTACGTTCCAAATACTCCAACCACCCGTTGAAAACCCGATGCAGCTCAATCGATCTGATCCTTGCGGTCGCCCTTTCCATAAGCCGCTTATCTACGATTTGTTGTTGCGCTGTGGATCTCCACTGCTGGAATAACATGTTGATTTTCGAACGCTTCCATCGGCATACAAATGTTTGCAATATGTTTGCTTCATGGCGCTGTTTTGCAGTGTACTGTCAATTCGTGTCTTTCCATGACTTCCCCAGTCTCGTTCTGATGCTTCTGAACTTCTGCATCAAAATTGTCTTTTGCTTGTTGCAACTTTATTTCGTAGTCATGTTCAAGTTCAGCTTGCAGCGCACTCTCTTTGCCTCCGTTTGCATCATTTTCTAACTTTGCGATATGCTCTGCGGCTTCATTTAGAGCGACGGAAAATTCCTCTTGCATTTCTTCGATTTCAGCCTTTAGGGCCCTGATGACCAACTGATCGTTTGATGACGATTCTTCGTATCGTTTTTTTAACGCGCCCATTTCCCGTTCGTGCTCGTTGGTTAAGTTGTTTATGGAGTCCTGCAGCTTTACTTTATATGTATGGGAGTGCTGATTGGACTGCAAGTGGTAGACCTGGCGCGCATGTTTTAAGGCCCTGTCGTGCTCCATCTGAAGCTCGCCAATGCGCGCTTCCATATTCTTCGTTTCCTCTTTGAACTCAGCCATCATTTCAAACGTTTTTGCCGTGGTCTCCTCCAATATATCTACGCACATTTCGTGGTTTTGAGATATCGCTTCATCTAGTGGAGTTTTCCCTTCTGTGTTGTGCAACGTATAATTTGCGCCCCTTTCCAACAGAAGCTTCGCAATAGTGGCTTTGCCACAAAATGCAGCAATGTGAAGAGCCGTTTCCCCGTCATTATGGGTCTTTAAATCTAAGTTTATGTCCTGCTTTGTTATCAAATCAACAAAATCTTTTCTTCCTTCTTCCACGGAAGTGTGGAGAGGGGTTTCTCCACGATCATTTTGGTCGTTTAAGATGTCTTTGGAATGCTTAATTACAATTTTCAGCGTCTCTAACCTGTGAAACGATACGGCAATGTGCGCTGCGTTGTCTCCGCCAACTTCTTTAATCCTCAATGATGCTCCATAGTTTAAAAGCATGTCTACTATCTCAGAGTTGCCTTTTCTTACCGCCCTCAACAATGCGGTGTCGTGGTCGTTTGTTTGAATGTCAGCATCAGGATTGTGCTTTAATAGTGCTCGAACCACTTCTATGTGCCCTTCTTGCGCAGCAATGTGTAGAGGTGTGTACCCGTCATATTTCTGGTAGTCTACCGAAGCCCCACTCTTAATTGCTTCTATGCAGCCATCTAGGTCCCCTTCATGAACACTATCGTACAGTCTCTGCTCAGCTGGATCAATGTGGAGAAACGGAAGCAAAAGCGTCTTGAGAG
>LT642859.1:0-10002 GCA_900128585.1 Stramenopiles sp. TOSAG23-3 | reverse complement strand
TCTTCTTCTTCTTCTTCTTCTTTCTTCTTCTTCTTCTTCTTCTTCTTCTTCTTCTTCTTCTTCTTCTTTCTTCTTCTTCGAGGAGTCGTCTAAATGATCTGAGAATTCATTCTCTATCGTAACATCCTATATGAGAAGTACTTATTATTTTAATTAGACTATTATAATAGTTTAATAGCATTGGATATTGGATTTAGGTTAGATGCATTGGATTTGGATTTGGATTTTATTTATTTTCGATGAGTTCGTTCGTTTACTTTTGTACTTTTGTACAAAGACCGAAAAGCCAACAACTAAAATGAAATAAAATAACTATTTTTTATACTCCTATAATAGCTATAGCAATATATATAAAAATAGGAAGGAAGGAGAGTGAGTGTACGTATGGTTTAAGTCGATTTAAGTAGGGGGCGGGGCGGGGGGGAGGCGAGGCACACAACATTTATATTATTAATTTTTAAGAGGAGGAGTACATAGAGTTACGGAGTACAAAATAATTTATTACGATATTTCTATTCTATTCGTCTAGAAACGTAGGATACTTAATTAGGACTACTACAAGCTACAAGGAGTCTATAATACAGAATCAGAATAATAGAATTTAAACTATCCTCTTAGTAGTCATCTAGTCTCCACTTTACTAACAGGATACAGCATTGTGCTGTATGTATACAGTAGGTACGTTCCGTTGTTTTTTTATTTATTGATCGAAGATGTCGGTCGTCTTCTCTTGAGAAATTTGTTTTAATATGCTTATCATATATAAAAATTAATTTTAATAACTGATAACACATTTAGCGAAGAACATAAAAAAACGGAAACACTTTTAACTAAGTCTTACAAGGAAAGCACCAGATTGTTCTTGTTATATATTAGAACACACACACACACGCAAGGTTACATTATGGATACATGTGTGTGTATCTAATTTTTAAAAATATTTCTGGAACTGGAAAATCCCCATGCTGCATGGGTTGTCGCCCTAACTTGGCGATGGAAAATTGATGGTGGGAAAATCGTACAGGTGTTCCCGCAAGTACTGCAATTGGTGCTCGATAAAATTTTGACTGGCGCACAAGTACTCTAAGCGAATTCGTTTCCGCAAGCGGCTTAGTTTTGCGCTCAGGCGATTGCGCTCTCTACGGAAAGTCTCGCTTTCTGTACGAGACACTTTCCCCTTTGGTTTGGGTTTTGACGCTTTTGGCTGTTCCAGGTCCTCCTCGTTCATCAGTTTCTCTTTGGCGTCCATGAGCATGGCAGTGTAGTCGGGCCGTTTCTCCCGCTGCGCAATGGCGGCCAAGGCCTGCTCGATCGCCTGGCGCTTTTTCGGCTCCAGACCCTCCATCTGCGACATGACACGGTCCAACTTTTCCTTCAAGGCGTTGTTCGCGTCCTCAGAAACGCTCAGCGTGTTCCGTTTCTTCTCGCGCCTTGCCTGAGCCGACAAACGCCGTTGCTCCCGGCGCCGCAGCTCGTAATCGTCTGAGAGGGCGGAAGCCGCCGCTTTCCGCTTGGTACCAGGGTGCTTCTTCGACACTTTCGACTCGCTATGGGAGTTTTCACGGGACTTTGGCTGTTTGCGGTACGTGGGCCTCTTTTTTTTGCTAAATCCTATCATTGGCATCTTTTTGAAACGGGCGGCATTGCTGGAGGAGAGGGCAAAAAGGGCGGAGAGTGCCTCTGCTTCTCTATCTTCAACTGTTGCAGACCCGGACTTCGATTCTTGGCTCAACGCACGGTTGTGTTGGGGCATCTTGAACGGGCACCAGAAATTTTACAAGAGGGCGGCTACGATCGTCGTGCGGCGCGTTGTTTGACGGGCACTCGCTGGGGTCCAACGAAGAACAGGCGGGTTCACTAAAGAGTGGTGGAATGGACGGGGGCGCTTGTGTCGGCGGGGCACAATACTACGTTGGGGCACACACCCGAGGCGATGGACTGTCTTTTGTACAGGACGGGACTTTGTGTGGACACTGTTCAACGATCGCATAAATCAATCGCTCTCTTTGATTGTATACGATCGTTTATGTATTATTATTTGTCAAACGAATGCATCGAAAGTAAGAGTTATACGATTCCTATATATATTGGTTTAAACCATTCGATGAAGAACTAAAAAGAGCAACTAACAACAACAACGAAGAAGAAGAAGCAAGGAGGAGGATGATGATGGTGGGGCGGGAGAAGAGATAGTCCTAATAAATTATAAATAAAATGTGTACATTGAGTAGCAAGGGAAATGAGAAGGACGGAGGTATAAAAAAAAAAAAAAGGGGAAGAAAGGAGAAAGAAGGGAGAAAGAAGAAGGAGGGAGAAAAAGAAAATTTTAGAAGAAGAATAAAAGTGTGCGTGAATAAGTACATTGAATACCATAGAAGGTTAACTTCAAAACAGACCGTCATGATATCGTCATCGATTCCTGACCTGCTATTTGTATGTATGTATATAGTACAAATACCCAATACAAAAAAGAAATACAATTTAATATAGAAATAGTATTGATTTTTTATTTTTGTTTTGTACTCAAAGAAACAACAGCAATAATTATTTTGCCTTTGCTACAGTACTGTACTACTAAAAATTATATTATTAATTTATGATTCATGAAGAAGAATAATATATATAATAATACAATGGAATGTGGATAAAACTGAATTGGATCCAGAGATCAGAGAGAGAAGAATAGTAGTCAAAGCTTTAAATAGGAATAGCATTATAAATACAGATAAAAAATAGTAGTATCTTCTTCTGTTATAAAATATAAAATATTTATTAATTTATTTCTTCAAGTTGACTTTCTAAATTCTACTCTTAAATTTTATTAATATTATGGTCACTCTTGTATTGTAGTCTTCTAGAGCTTTTTATTATTATTATTATAGACGACTCCTCGTATTCAAGTATGAGAAGAAACCTATGAATAACTCTATTTGAAAAAACAATACGTAGATCGATGATATATAGAGCAGAGATCATCAACTAACATCGTATTTTTGATTTGGTGTATTTTGCACAGTTACTACTACGTTCGTACTAAATTTGTAAAAAAAGCTTAGAGATCGAATCACACACATCTCACTCACTCAAATGTATTGACTCTTTAAAACTATAAATAATAAATTATCCAATTAAACTGGGCATATATCGACATCGAATCGTACGATGCAACGTTCTAACAAATCAACGAGGGCCTGGATGCCAATGTTTGTTGCCAGATCCCTTTGGACCACGTCCAGCTCGTGGTGGGAGTCCCACTTTGCGAGCTTTCGAAACCCGAGCTCAAAGTAGGCCCCGGCGAGGTTTGGGTCCGCGTGGTGTTTGTCGTACTGGTTAGCCAAAAGCCAAGACGCGGCTCGTACGATTGGCACGGAGAATTCGGCCTTGTAGCCAAAGTCGTAGTACAGGCGGAGCCACAGTTTCATCGACAGGGCAACGGACGAGCCGCAAGCTGCATTTGGAACGGGCACACTCGACCCCGTCTTGTCGTCAATAATGTTCCAGTAATAAATGGTCCCTGACTTTTGCTGCGCTTTTGCCATCGTCCTTGCAGTCAACAGAGCCCCATGGACGAAATTCTCTTTCCTCTCCACGTCCGTTCCAACCAGGTCCGCCGCTTCAAGGAGCGAGAGGGCGTACCAAACGTTAAACCTGGGGTGAAACCGGTTTGTCGACGGGTCGTTGGGAGTCCACATCATCCACAACCCAGTCACGGGGTGCTGCCGTTTGATGCTGTAGTCGGCCTGTTCCAAAAACGCCTTGCAGAGCCTTGCACTGTTCGTTGTGTCCCCGGTGGCATTCAGGTGAAGGCATGCATCGCGAAACAGGGACCCTTCAATGTTGCTTCGGGAAACGTCGTCTAGCGTCTCCGACGACGAGTTCTTCAGGGGCTTCCCTGTCGTCATGTTCACCACGTTAAAGTACAGGCCAGGAACGCCCTGAACGGGCATGTTCTCCAACTGCCACAGCGCTGACCGGGATGCCGCGTCCGCGTAGTGATTGTTGTTGGTGTAATTTGTCAGCTGGAACAGCGGTGTGGAGCCATCCGAAACGTCCGTTAAATCTTCCGTGGGGCCGCACGCATCCGTTATGCACCCATGACCCCCTTCCCTAGTATCCACCGACGCAACAATTCCAGCAGTGGGCCCCACTTTGATCGATTGGCTCGCCCACCATTCCCCCGCATTTTTGGCTGCAGAAATGTGTAAAGCACTTTGTCGAAACTCTCCGTAAGCGAGGAGCCCCCCTAAGAGCTGCCCCGAGTGCCAGATCTGCTCGTAATCAAAAAAATCAGAGTGGAGGACGTGGTAATCGCATTTTGCCTGCCCCGACGGGTACTGGGTGTGCAGCGCGGCCGCGGCCGCCGCATCGATCGATTCCAGGACATCATTCAGCCTCGGCGGGGCGTCCCCCTCTGCCGACTTCCATTTTTGGACGACGTGCGGTGGAATGCTCCGGCCTTCCAACGAAAAGCAAGGCGCACTTGGCGGTGCGGCGACGCCAAACGAGACTAGCATATCGCAATCGCTTTTGGAATTGCACGGGTAGCAATCTGCATAACAGAACGGTAAACACGAATCATTAGGACCCGGCACGCACCGCTGATTGTGGCCACCACAGAAGGTGCTCTTATTGAACACATCGTCTCTGCAGTGGGACGGGCTGTTGGGGCAGGTTTCTTTTCTGCTTTTCGCGGTTTTGCACTGGCCGCGTTGTTTCTCGTAATAATGTTCAGTGCGTTGGTTATCATCAAATGTACCATCGTCAGTGCAAACGCCAGGCTGCGGTACCAACACATCTTTGCAGAACGAACTGCTAGTTTTAGAGGAAGTTTTTGTACTAACGCACGTCCACACGGGGCTATCTCCGAGGCACTTTGGAACCACCACCACTACTACCGCCGCCCAAAACACCGCAACGAACCCCTTCCTACTTCTACATGGTACATTAAACTTCATCCCAACATTGACGTACACGTAAGTTTCTAATTTGTCTTACCCGGATGAAATTTTTATTACGTTTTCCTTCGTTTCATTTTCGTCGTGAATATTTGGTTGAGAGAGAGTTGAAGTATTGATCTTTGTTTTTTGTTTGTTCTCTGAATTAATAATAATATATTATAACAGAGCAGCAGCAGCAGCAGGGCAAGCAGGGCCTTCTCCATCTCTCTCTACTACCCTTCTTGGTGGTATCTATTCATATTTATTTTATTAATTAACCTGTAAGCCTGTAAGGTACCGTAGGAAGAGTGTGTACAGTATAATAATACGAGACGACTGGTAAATAAGATTGACAAAATAAAAAAAAATAATTATATATATTCATAGTCTAATGTCCTATCATATTATATAATCTAATAAAATAATAAGACAGCACACACAGCTGGATGGATCCAGCATCCAGCAGCATTGGGCAAAACCAACCCCCCACCTTCTGCTGATGTTAGCTAAATATGGTAAGAATTAATTTAATAGAAGATAACGAAGCAAATCTTTTCTACGAGGTAGTCTACGTAAGAGTAACATACTTCTTGTTGATTAATTTGACGAACAACTCTGACAATTCTTAATTTTTGATCGTGAACAGCGCCCTCCCCCCGCCCCCGTTCATATGTTTTCGAACCAATCGTCCGTCACACCATCGTCGGCCAACACCAAATCATCCGTTTGCATCCAGTCCATTGCCTCGCTGCTGTGGTCGTTGCCCTCGTTCGCCAGCACCACGTCGTTTCCTAAATCGATAAACTCGTTGCAGAACAAGTTTTTGTCCGCCTCATGATCCATCATGATGGAATCTGTCGACGCTGGGGTCTGACTGGGCAGATAGTTCGGGGCGTCCTTGTCTTCGAACACCTGGGACACCCAATCTCCCGCATCATGCACTTCTTCAAACGCAAGCTCGCTAATCTTTGGGCTCGAAATCATCGCTGCGTCTATGCCGTACCCGCAGGAAGCGTCCGAGCTCTGGGATGGCCTCGCGGTGGGCTTCTTCTTCTTCGCAGGCCCTGTCTTTTTGAGCTGCCGTTTTACCGACTTGAGATTTGAATTGCTCTTTTCGACGACGTTCCTGCCCCCACCGACAACAAAGCTTTTCATACGTTTCACAGACACGCGTCTCTTGACCGCGGGAGCGCTGGGCCTAGAGGCGGCGACGGCCACCTTGACCGTCGCGGTAGGCTTCAGGGTGACCCGTTTGGACTTGGTCCCCTTGCTGGCCGCGGCGGCCGACATCATGATAGGGGACGCGGACAAGTTGCGCATCCGCGATGGGGTGTGCGCTGCAAAATTTTTTCCGCTCCCGGTGATGGTCCGCCCGCTGGTGTTGTTGTACATGTCGTCGTCCTCTCGGGCCTTCATGGAGTCCTCCTCGTGTTTCAGCGCGACCGCCTTGTTTACGTTGACGATCGGGGACCCCGGGCGCCCGGAGTTGATGCGCGCGTTAATTTCCTTCACCGTCAAGAGCTTGATCATTTTGTTCGAGTCTTTTTCAAACGGTCGCACGAGCTGAAAAGGGGAGCACGGTCTATTGTTCATCGAGACTGTAAACATTTTGCTTCCGAAAGAGTCGCTCAGCCCCATGGTCGGCGAGTTCATGCAGCGCGCATTGTTTGCCACGGACAGGCGGCTGGCCCCCGAGCCTATCTCGCTGCTCAAGGGCATGGCGTGCTGCCCGTCCATTTGGGGCACGAACCTGCCCTTGTCGTCGAAGTGCACGGGCGACATGAGCAACCTGACTTTTCGAACTTGGGAGCCGTCCGAGGAAATGCTGTTGATGTCGCGTTTCGACGCAGGCTTTTTCATTCTCAGGTTGCCCGGGGGGGCACTGGCCTGGTTCGCCGTGGACTTTTGGGCGGCCTTTGTGGTTCTACTATTCCTATTTCCCACTTTGCGCCCGGCAGCGGAAGTCTTCGCCCCCTTTGCTTTGCTGGCGGGCCGGAGGGCAACGCTGCCCCGTTTCTTGGGCGCCGCGGCGCCTGCCACCGTCGCTGTCTGAAAAGTGGCGACCATCGCCGAGTTAATTTCCTCATCGTTGCCCGCATCACCGTTCCCATTGCTCTCCCCGACTAGTTCGGACAGCCGCAAGGTCGACCGAAGCCCGGCCCCCGGGGCCTTCGGGGCTGTCGAAAAGCTAAACGAACGGCTGAGGCCTGCGCGCCCCCCGCCGATTTTGGCCTGCCAGTGGGCTGGTTTTGCCTGCTTTGCGGGGGACACTTCGATCTCCTTCTGTGCCGAACTGCGGGGATTTGCTCTATAGCTACTATTGGTGCTGTTCAACGCGGCCGAGGAGGCGGTCATCGCCGCCGCGCTCCCGTTTGTGTTCCACACGTAACGCGGGGGAAGGGTTGCAAAGTTCGCTTCCCCTTTTGTAGGTGTATGGAAGTCCACTTCCTTCTCCCCGTTTTGCTTTGGCGACGGAGTCTTGGACCGTTTCTGCAGGGTCACCGACGCAGACGTTTCTATTACACGGATGTTATCTGGTATCGCAGGACTCGACGCCCTCAAGGGAACCGTCCGACTGGAAGAGAGCAGCATTGGTTGCGTCTTCTTTTGGTGGAGCAATACTGTAGTATGCGTTCGACTATACGGGGATGTATGTTTTGATACTTTTTTTTCAGATCCGTTTTGTTTGTTTGTTTGATGTGTAACGTGGTCCTCTTCCTTTGCTGCTTTGCATTCCATTGTTAAGTTTAATGTACAAAAAGATACCTAACTTGGGTGTTTGTTCTGAAAAAGCACACTCTTTTTTCTTTTTCCCCTTCTTCTTCTTCTCTCCTTCAATATTATTTTTTTATATAATAATACTACTGGTAATAATAAATAAATAAATAATAAAATAATAAAAAATAATAATAAAAAATAAATAAAAAATCTTTTTCTTTTTTTCTTAATTTCCTTACTATTCAGCTGTTAATAGGACTATTAAAATAAAAAAATGACGACGACTCTATACGTAATATTTTATTTATTTATTTATTAATACTGTATATTAATCATCCCTTCTTTCTTTTTTTAGGTAAAAAGTAAGAAGAAGTATAAAAAAAAAAAAACGCGAAGAAAAAAAAGAAAGAAAGAAAGAATAAAAAAAAAGAATAAAAAAAAAAAGAAGACACCATCTAACCAAAATTCAATATGCTATTATTTACCTGTAAGTAAAAGAATTTATAAATAAATAAAATGAACAAAATTTTCTACAAACAAAAAAAAAACATTCTATTTTTATTATTTAATATTGATTTCGTTCGTTCGTTCGTTCGTTCTTTTTTTTATTTAATTTTAATATTAAAAATAAAATATCTTTTTATTGTTTTGTTTTCTTTTGTTGTTTTTGTTGTTTTTGTTGTTGTTGTTATATGGTTATAGCTAGGTCTATTATTTATAGATTATATAAGCACGATGATTATGAAAGACTATAGTATTAATGTACTTATTTTATTAAGAATGGGTTCGATCTGAAATCAGAAATCTGAAATCTAACCAACGTAAAATCTGAAAATGAGTGGTGCTTCATACTACATTATAAATATATATATTATAATGAACCATACTCCCCTTTTTCTATTCTTTTAATAACTATTTTCATATGAGTGTGGTTTCTATAGATTGTGATTTATTTTATTACGATAAGGGCGATGGAGTTTAGTGTACTTGTATTTTATTGAACCCTATTCATGATACCAATACAATACAAATGGTTTATGTTATGTACTTGTTAGAATTTATACTTATTTTGTTTTTGCCTATTAACAATACAAACAATCAATTTTGGGTGCAAAAGAAAAATTTAACCAAGTTCTTCGCTGTGTTGATGTTAGGGCTTTTTGTAACAAGACAAGACCCGCACTTGCTTCGCTTCTTTGGAAATTCGAAATTCGAAAACGAAGAAGAAACTCTTCTTTTCTATGCTATGCACACACACACAGACTACGAGTGAGTACCCTTTTAGAATTTTTTGATATTTAAGTATAGTTTCCAATAATATATTTACGATATATTAATACTATTTATATTCTATAATTGACCCTCTATTTGATGTATTATATTACATATAACCTTAACTTAAAAGGTGTCTTTCATAAAAAAAAATCAAACAGCAGAGGAGAGGTTGATGTACATTGAATAACAAAGAGAAAAAACTATATCAGGGGATTACAATACAATTGGGATTTATATTTATATTCGAGAATCTTCTTCTTTTCTTCTTTATTAAATTGAGAAAAATAAAAGAAGGCACTACAACAATTCTATTTCAGTACTACTTTGATACTAAAATAATTCAAGGTAAAACAACAAGATGTCTTTTTTTTTGGATTATTCATTATTCATTCTTTCTTTCTTTCTTTCACGCACAAGATTACTACTACTACTACTACTACTCACAAATAGAAAAGAAAACAGGTACATAGTCTAGTATTCAAAATCCCCCTTTTTTACAGTTTTCAGTTAATTTAATTTTTGTATCAACAGGTACACAGTATAGAAAATTATCCAAAAAATGAATCAATTACCTACCCAGCTAGCTAGCTAGCAGAAGGATGATAAATAATTCTTTTTTTTTTTTTAGTTTTTAATAATGTAAATAGAAGGGAAATACAATGAAGAAGAGGGAAGAATTACTCAAGAAAACTCTCTTCTTCTAAATACTAAAAAAATAATAATAATAAAAAAACAACATCTTTTATTAACCTTATTACTACAGTATAAGTAAACAAACCAAACGACGAGGAATGAACACATTGAGAATGTATGATGAATGAGATGAAAAAGGATGATTGAACAGTAGGAACGTGAACGATCAAATGTTATATACAGAAATCAATTCATTAAAAGATTTTTTATTTGTGAAGAAACACATTCGTTCCCACATTTCATTTCAGACTTACTCCTTTTGCACAACCCTTTCACCCGAGCGCACACGCAAACCGCATCATGCAGATTTTCGTGAAGACTTTGACTGGTAAGACGATTACCCTTGACGTCGAACCGAGCGACACGATCGAGAACGTGA
>LT642858.1:0-10015 GCA_900128585.1 Stramenopiles sp. TOSAG23-3 | reverse complement strand
TTGTTCTTGAACTGACACCTTCTTTTTTTCTTTAATTTTAATTACTATAAAAAATAACAGCCAAATTTTTCTTGTAATATCTCCTTATGATATATAATTTTTTAAATACGAACCATCTACGAGTGGAACACCGGATGAGGCCTAAAGAACAGGCGCCTACGACGACGACCGCGCCTGGGAGGTCCTACGCCTCCTTTTCAAATATTTACACTGTTCAAAGACTCAATACACGCCGCATTGCATATTGGCCGGCAGCGCCGCGTCAATTTTCTTTGGATACTTCGACCCATCAAATCGTTTCAGCATGAGCTCGACGAATTCATCTTTTGATTTAGAAAGGCGTGGGTTGAACTTTTTCTCTTCCCCTACTGTCGTGTAAAGCCTTCCGTTGTAGTCGTGGGCGGGGTACAGCACGGTAGAGTCTGGCATCGAAAACAGGTTTACCCACACGCTATCGTAAAGCGTGGCAGGATCGCCACCTTGAAAGTCTGTCCTTCCGCACCCGCGAATGAGCAACGTATCGCCACAAAAGGCGTGCGTGTTGTTGTTCAGCATGTACGTCACACACCCGGGTGTGTGGCCTGGGGTATTCTTCGACACGAGAGTCTGGTGCCCGAACGAGATCACGTCCCCGTCTTCCAATTGCAAATCCGCCTGCGCACCAGAGGCTTTGGATATTACACTTTTCACTGCCACATCCCTCTCTGCGTACTTTTGTTTCAACACTCCGGTCCCGGTAACATGGTCTGCGTGGACGTGGGTGTTCAAAACGTACAATAACTTTGCGCCAACACTTTCAAGCGCCTCAATGTCCCTGTCCACCAGCTCAATGACTGGATCAATGAGGACTGCATCACGGGTCGCTTTATCCACTAGTAGGTAAGTGTATGTGCAGGATTCACGGTCAAAAAACTGACGAATCAAAACGTTGTTATCGTGTGCCCTGGCCGCTAGAATCGCGCCAGCGTTCACGCCGTTCGACACGTTGGTAAACCCTGCAGCGGTCAGGTGCTTGCAGACCAACTTCGCACTATTACCTCTGTAGCAGTGAACGAGTACGGCGGCGTCTTTCGCAACCCCAAGATTTTCTAACTGGTCTACATCAAATGCATCGCTTTCTTTATCATACGGAATATTAAGGCTTCCAGGAACAACATTGGCTTCCGTGGCGCTAGCCCTATCTTCCGTTTTGCGAGTATCAACGACGATGGGGTTCTCTACCCTGGCAATCGACGCTTTCGTTAATTTGGGAAATGCTTCTTCTTCGCAACTCATCTTGCAATTGTTGATTCGTTTTGTTGTATTTCCTATTCTTCTGCAGTAAATATTCTCTTTGTATATTGATTCTGTTCTTGTTCCCGTTTCTTACCTGTATATTTTAACTTTATTGTTTCATACATTTATTCTGTGGGAAAGAAGACATGATGTAATTTAATTGTCCATCCTTTGTTCTCTTGTTCTCTTCTACTATTACTATCATCATCATCTTTTGTTATAATATTATACCCCCCTCCTCGTGATGGTGTTGTGGGTATTTAAAAAAAGAAATAATATAATTTCATGATGCATTTGCCCCATTATTGAAAAATAATTAACATTATACATAACACAGCATAAAAATAGAATGAAACAATTGTAAAGCCAGGGGGCAGCTTTTAGACCAACACCGAAGAAGTAAACGGCAGCTGTCATCAAGTGTACATTTGCAGCAGAGCATCATCACAGGAGGCAGGAGGGAGGGGAAAGAAAGAAAGAAAGAAAGAAAGAAAGAAAGAAAGAAAGAAAGAAAGAAAGAAAGAAAGAGTCGAAAGAAAGAAAGATTTAATTTATTTCGATCATATTAAAAAAATGAACCTGAATCCTGAGTGCCACCTGCTGTGACCAAATGTTTTTTTAATCATACGACGGGTGACAGGTGGGTGGGTGGAATGCTGTGTTCATGTAGCAAATGACAAAAAGTAATACACATCATCATCCATCATCATTAATTTCTTCTTCTTTCTTTTTCTTCTTCTCTATCCTCTCCTCCCCTCTTTAAAAAAAAAAAAAAAAGAAGAACGAAACGAAACGAAATAAAAGAAACACAAACAAAGGAAGAGAAGAACAACCAAGAACCTCCTTGACTAATTTAAACTAGATCAATATAATCACGTAAACTATACCCAACCGTTGTTACGACCGTTTACGTTTATAATCCCAAAGATATCTTTCGCCTTGGAGACATTGGTCATTAATTCTAATTCTGACCTTTAAAGAAGCATATTATCCCTATCCCCAGGACCAGGTATGCGCCAAAGAACGATGGAAAAACACGAATCATACACAGAAAAAAGTGTCGTCAAGGACTCTTCCAAAGACGACAGCGAACCCGAGGCCAAGCGTACAACATGCCAGATTTTACAGATTACAGTCACCACCGTGTGCATGGGGCTTGTGTTTGGGTCAACGTTTGCTAAAAGCCACGTGTTTGAGCCGTTGATCATTCGAAAACAGTTCATCTTTACGAACTTCATCATGTTAAAAATGTTTCTTGCAGCAATGGGCACAGGAGCGTTGTGCCTTGCTGTGCTGTCGCGTACCTGCACAAAACAGTTTGATGATTGCAGGAGAGCATGGGAGTCCGTGACCCGCACGCGTGGTTGGCTTACTGGGACTATCACGGGGACGTTCGTTTTAGGAATGGGCATGGCGATTGCTGGCGCGTGCCCTGGTATGGTTCTGTCCCAGGTTGGGTCGGGGGTTGAAAACTCCGGGCTGACGGTTGCTGGGGGCTTACTGGGCGCGTTAATATATGGCTTGTTGCAGCAACGGATAGAGGTGTATTGGCTCCGTAGAGGCCCCCAGGGCCCTACCAAATTTGTGTATTTTGATAAGTTTATCAACAAACCTTACCACCTGTTTGCCACGAGCCTGGGTGTGGGCTGCATCCTTTTTGCGATTATCCTCGAGATTCTGGTTGATTGGAGAAAAGACCTTCCGGAGCGTCTGCAAAGTGCGCTGGCATCCGATATCTGCGACCCGTCATCGTTCAATCCGTTACTCTGCCCTGCGTTGCCGTCGTCTGCCTGTGGAATTTTGCTTGGGCTTCTTCAAATTCCCGCAGTTTTGGTCATTGGGACATTCCTGGGGTCGGCGACATCATACCAAGTATGCTCCAGCGTCTGGGCCATTCCTTTCGCAAAAAGTGTGCGCAAAAACTTCCCGTACATCGCATCGTTTGCTTCTCCGAGCGTGGCAAAATGGTGGCAGCTTGGATACTGTGGGTTTGCAATCATCGGGTCCTTTTTTTGGGAGAGTTTGGTCGGCGACTTTGGCAAATCACCCGGTGTTACCCCTGCATCGTCCATTCTTGGCGGGTTCTTGATGATATTTGGTGCACGAATGGCAGCCGGATGTACCTCTGGCCACGGAATATCTGGTTGCGCTATTGGGATGATTCAGTCTTTCATTGGGGTTCCGGCGATGTTTGCAGGCGGGATTGTGGTTGGCGTGACATGGAACTTTGCACTCACCGGGTATGTTTGAGTTCAAAACGGGTACGCTCTAATTTAAGAAAAAGCGTGCCCTCTCATCTCTAGGAGTAACCATGTTCGTAGTTAAAATAAAATTAAAAACGGTATGCTTACGGTTTTATACCTGTTGGGTAAGGTACCCGTACTGGTATTATAGGAAATTGACGGTGTGTGCACTACGGTCAAATTAATAAAACAAGAAAAAATTGGCTGTTATTATTAATAAAACCGGCGGTAATTTATACTAATAACAAAAAATTGGCTCATATTATTATTAACAACTATATCATAATACTACGAATTTATTTAGCACATTTTATGAGTAATGATAAAATGAATTTCTCACCAACGCAGACCAGGCCTTTCAACCGTACTGAATCCTCATGTCTAAATTGGTCAGCTCTTCGTGCGTCTCGCGCTTCAGTCTAAATTGTTGGGGAAGCTCGTGGTTTGCAAAGTTCATGAGCGCCTTTGCCCTTCGCATGGTCTCGTCCCGCTTGTCGTTGTAGGCCCTGGTCGTCGTCGTACCCCAGCCCCCGCCACCGCCTTGGACCTTTTGTACGGCATCTTCGTAGGACTTGACCAGGCAGCCCATGTACGAGACCAAGAGGACGTCCAGGTTCTTCGTCACCGGCTCTTCCAGCTGGTTGAACTTTTGGCGCTTGGCGCTGCGCTCGACGTCGTCCCCGCTGATGGGGAACAGGACGGCCGTGTTCGTCTGCAGCGCTTGGTCGTAGTTCTGGTTGTACGCAAGCTGGAAAAATTCCTCCATGTCGAGCAGCAGGTGCAGGGTGGTAAGCTTGCGGTCGTCGACTTTCTCTTTGGTGCCGGATTCGGCCAGCCACTGCAGGATGTCGGCCGCCAGGCGCAAATGTGTCTTCTTCGCCTCCGAGCTGCTCCGCTCTACGATGGACTGGCCCAGCTGGTTGTTGACCAGCTCCACTGCCCGATTGTACTGCTTGCAGCGCATGTGGAGCACGATTGCCCGGTTCCACGCCCCCTGTTCATCCGCAATGCGGGCGGCCATTCGCATGATCCGGTCCACCCCGCCCCCGGAGGCGTTGTCGCTGATGTACGCTTCCATGGGGTACGAGTTTTGCCGGTCGAAGATGTCCCCGATCAGCATCTTTGTCAAGAGCCGCTCCGGCACCTTGACGAGCAGGTGGGACATGAAGCGGTTCCGCTCGTCGTGCCCGGACGACATGCTCAGGTGCGACATCGACCCCGTCCCCAGCATGCTCGCCGATGTCCCCGTCGAGGGCTGGGAGAGGAACGCAAAGTACTCGGCCGCCATTTCGACCCCGAGCTCGGACCCGAAGTGCGGCTCGAAGTAGTCGAAGAGCATCTGCCCCAGCTGAAAGTTCTCCCGCTCATCGATGTACGCCCCGCTGGCGATCCTCCGGGTGAGCGCGGAGCCCTCGTTCACCCGCCGCAGCAGCCCGTAGTGGTCCAGGGCGATGGCGAAATGAATAGCGTCCATCCGCCGCCCGATGACGTACAGGTGCGCCAGGGCATCCTCGAACTTCAGGCACAGCAGGAGGACCATGAAGTAGTTCGGGAACTGGTCCGGGCCGTAGTGGTTCGTCATCAGGTTGGCCAGATCCGCCAGCGTGAACGGCTCCCTGGACTCCGACACCGTCCGCTTGTCCGCAAAAATGACGCACAGGTGGCGCCACATGATGTCCTCCACGTGCATCTCCTTCTCGATACTCTTTAGCTGCTTCGGCATCGTCCCCGTGTTGGTCTGCCGGCCGCCGCCGTTGATCTGGCAGATGTAGATCAGCACCGCCTTCTTGTAGTCCCGGGCCTGGTTGATCCCCTCCTCGATCTGCTTCATGTGCTTCTCCTCGAGCACGGCGGGGCCGCGCCCCTCCCGCTTGGCCTTCCAGACCATGAGGGCGGTCACCACGGCCCCCATCTCGTCGTCCGAGCAGTAGCGCGTGTCGATGTTCGTGTCCGCCTGGTGGAGCTTGATCTTGTCCATCAGCGCGATCGCGGACGTGACGTCCCCGCAGCGGAGGTAGCAGTAGACCATGCCCCAGGGGTCCCGCTTTCCTGGGCTGTTCAGGTACGTAACTATTTTGTCCTGGGGGACGATCCCGTCCGAATCGTCGTCCAGGCACGCCGCCCGCCAGGACTTCTCAAGGTATCTAATGTTTCTCTCGATTATCGAGTTCTGCTGGACCCGGCCCATGCCGCCCTCCTCGTCCAGCGTCACGAAGACCAGGTCCTCCGGCTTGTTCCGGCAGTCCTTCCGCTTCGTCAAGTACGCGGACTGGGACGGCCCGTTGTACCCGTGCACGCTCGTCGCGTGCCCGGACTCGCCCACGAGCGACTGCAGGAACTCCCAGCACTCCGTGCGCTGGATGTCCTCCTCGCTGTCGAGGTGGTTCGGCTCCGCGTCCAAGAGCTGGGTGAATATCGGGTACCGAAGGTTCTTCCCTGGGACGCGCATCCGGTTCATCCGCTTGACGACCTCGAAGTACGCGCCCTCGCGCGGGGACAGGCGCGGCGGATTGGAGGAGAACCCGTCCCCGAGCAGGGCCATCGACTGCTGCTGCTGCGGCTGCGGCGTGGTGGGCACGCGGTGCGCGCCCAGGGAGGAGGGCCGGTCGCCGAGCTGCGGCTGGCCGCCGTACGACTGCTGAAAGTGCTGGTTCGTGGGAACGTTCGACAGGGTCCCTTGGCGCTGCCCGAGCGCGGACAGCAGCTCGTTCTGGGCCGCCTTCCAGTCCTCCCCCAGCTTCCGGCTGACGCGGCGCTCGTACTGGACGTTGGTCGTTTTCATGCTGTCTCTCAGCGCCTGAACGATTACGGTGTCGTGGTACTGCTTCAGGTGCCCCTCGATGTCAGTGTCCGCGACGTAGCTTTCCATGGACACGGTGTTGTTCTTCAGGTCGACGAGCTCATGGGCCTTCTCGTGGGCCTCCGTGTCGATCTTCTTCTGCGCCAGGAGGATCAGGCCCTTCCGCCGGGCCGCCTCGTCCCTGTTCGTCGAACTGTTTATCTGCTGGCCATAAAAGTTCTCCGAGTCCAGCTCGATCTGAGCAAGCCCGCGTTTCAGTCTTGGCGCGCTTGTGGTTGACAACAAGTCCTTGGACTTGTTCAACAGGGCGTCCAGCTGGTTCCCCGTCGGGCGCACGTTGTTGGACATGGGCGAAGGAAGGAGGGGGGGGGGGGAGGGAAGGACGTCTCTGTTGGTTGAACAAAAAGAAACAAACAATAACACGGTCCAAAACGTCAGTCGTTCGTTCGTCGTTCGGTTGGATGGTACTTTGATAAGAAATGCATTCAATTTTATCTCTGACGCAAATGATGTATGAATGATAAAAAAATAATTAATGTTTATCGTGTAGTATATTATATTAAAAATATGTAATAATAAAAAATTGAAAATCAAAAAAATAATAATATTATTATATTATTATTATTATTATTATTACTAACTTTAAAAAAATATAATAAAAAAATGAAGAAGAATGTTACTACTATACTGTTTAAGAAGAAGCAAGAGAAGACAGCGAGTGATTTATAATTAATACAATAAGAGATAGGACGGACTATTAATTAATAATTCCTATAAAATATCACAATAATTAATTACACAGACGAGGGCTGGGCTGGAAAGGAGGAAAGAGAAGAGAAACCATCTACAATTAAGGATATGTGTTTATAGAGATAATGGTATGAGATCTTTTGGAAGTATTATACCATTGTGTATATAGGAATTTAGATGAAATCCTTTCTCAATATTAAATATAATTAAAAAAGTGATACAATATACCTCTAATATATATAAATAGCATATGTAATTATTACATATATATATATATCCTTAATTATGACTTATTTGGTTTCATTCAAATCTTTTTTGTTGTTCGGTGGTCGTCTCGTCGCCATTTTAGCTTTTGAGTAAAAAAAACAAAAAATAATGTAATACATTGGAGATAATACAGTAACAGGACCAGTAACAGTATGGAAGAGTCTATATTATTTTAAAGGAAGGAGCTGTTTGTACTGCTGTGCTGTACTGATAATAAACAGTTACAGTGTATTTTAATTATAATAATAATAGGCGCTCTTACTACTGTATCTATATATATAACATGCCTCTCTCTCTAATAACGCTCTTAAAACATGACATCTTACAGCTTCAATCAAGGAGGGAAAATATGAAACGATAGAAATTGGAAATAATTTAAATACATATACACAGTATAACAATATATATAAAAGTGCGCGAAGGCGAAGGCAATTAATTTGCTCTTTCTTTCTTTCTTTCCTTCTTCTTCTGTCCTCCTCCTTCTTCTTCTTTTTTTTTTCCTTTTTCTTTCTTACTACTCTCTTTCCTTCTCTCCTCATCATTTCCTTTCTTCAGTACGTTGACGCTGATGGTGAGTATTCTAGCATTTCCTGTTTCATTTGAGTTCGAAATATTTCTTTTTTGGAAGAAATTTTAAGCTGTGGGGAGGAGAAAGGGTCCATGTTCTCTCCCCCTAGCCCAGCCAGCAAAAACGCAACACCTTCCATTTCCTTGAGGGCGCTGCTAGTTGGGGGCGAAAACACGTTGTCTTCTAGTCCCGGGATGGTTGGCCGGTCCCAGACCTTTGACCGCCGCACTGGGGTGGACGTTCCCGTTTTAGACACCAGCTGCGCGTTTATCATTCGGGATCGTTTCCTCGGTGGGAGGTGGTGGTCCGTCGCCTCTGGAGTGTCGTGGACGGTCGTGGGGGAAGACTTCTTCTCCCGCGCCGCGCCCGTGTCGACGGCCTTCAATTTCAACCCGGCAGGCGTTTTCTTCTTCCGCTTCCCCCCTGCTCCGAGCCCGCCTTTCCCGCTCCGTTTCGCCCCCGTTTTCCCTTTCTTCGGACCTTTTTGTTTCTTTTGTTTTTTGTGTGCGCCGTCTTTTCCTTTCTTGTCTACGCCGCCTCCCCCTTCTACTTTCTTTCGGAGGGAGGCGTACCACCTGTTCTTGACGTCGTTGTCGCTCCGTCCTGGCAGCATTCGCGCGATTTTCGCCCAACGGTTTCCAAGCTTCGCGCGCTGTTCTATAATAAGTGTTTCCTCCTCCTGCGTCCACTGCTTCTTCGTCAAGTCTGGGTTCAAGTGGTTGTGCCATCGCTCACGGCACTGCTTTCCAATCCGACCGGGCAAAAATTTTCCAATGTAGGACCACTTTGTCTTCCCATACTTTTGCACAAGCATTTGCAGCTTGTGATCCTCCTCCGGGGTCCACGAGCCCTTCCCTTTCACGACGCACGGGTTCAGGACGTTCCGCCAGTGCTGAAGGCACTGGACCTCGGTCTTTTTCGTCCCAAAGCAGTCGGAAATTTTCTTCCAGTTCTTTCCCTTGTACAATGCAACGGCTGCCCTCAGCATCTCGTCTTCTTCGGGTGTCCACCGCACAGACTCCTTCGTGGGCGAGTCGGGGTACTCCAGCAAGCCCGCCGGGCCCGTGGGTTGGTTCAACGCGTCGTGCTCGGCACCCTTTGCGTTATTACTAGCTATACCAGACATTGTGCGTTAACGGCCTGCGGTTATTTATAATTTGGGGTGGTTCGTGTGTTAGAGCGGGTGTGTGTTATTTCGGGATGGGGAGGGGGCAGGGCGTTGGCAGCGCTCGGCAAGGCGGCGGGAGGGGGAAAGAAAGAGAGAGAAACGTTGCACTTTGCGGGGCGCGCGCCCGGGCCAGGGACGGTCGGTCGGTTACTTACTGTCGAAAAGTCAAAAGAATAAATAAACGGGGGAGAAATTTAGTGAAATAGAAAAGTTTAATGGTGTACTATGATGTTTCTGAAATGGTAAGCTTAATTTGTTCGATTGTTGCACAAATTTTGAACAATTGAAATGTTTGTTTCACTTGTAACTTGGAATTGTAAAAAGTACTACTTTACATATTTATTATATATAGATAGAGGAGAGGAAAAAAAGAAGAAGACGAAGAAGAAAGAAGAAAGAAGAGAAGAACGAAGAAGAGATTTTATTTATTATTAATAAAAATTATAGCTCATATATTTTTTTTAGCTTATAACTAAATACAATGTAATAATAAGAACGAAGAAGGTGATGTAACTACCATCCTATAATAATAAAAAAAATAAATATAATTATTTATTTATGATGAATGACCTTGTTGCCTTGCTGCTGCTGCTTCTATCTTCTGGTGGTTGTAAACAGATCGATCGATTATTAAATAATTATTTATTTTAAATGCTATGTACCTGTTAAATAAGAAATGAAAAACTAAACGTTATGTTTTGTGTTTAGAATTACTATAGAAAAAGGTTGTTTTATGGACGTTAATTATAATTTATTTGTATACTAATTATTATTATTACCTATAATTAATTATAAAGTATTTCACTTTGGTTTTTGCTTCGAATAAAAAAAAGAAACAAACAAACAAACAAAGAAACAAAGAAACAAGGAAAGAAAGAAAGAAAGAAAGAAAGAAAGAAAGAAAGAAAGAAAGAAAGAAAGAAAGAAAGAAAGAAAGAAAGAAA
>LT642857.1:0-10015 GCA_900128585.1 Stramenopiles sp. TOSAG23-3 | reverse complement strand
ACCTCGAATGTCTAAATTTAGAGTTCAGTTCGCAGTACATTAATTTTAATTACTTAAATAACAGCCAATTTTCTTGTTTTAAAAATGACACCGCGAAGTCTATGATACAATCAAAGCTTCTTCTTTTTCTTCTTCTTTCTTCTTCTTTTTTCTTCTTCTTTTTCTTCGCGAATAATTAATTATCCTTCCTATACTTCCCTGCTGTATTATGTATGTGTATACATTTTATTTTTATTATTATTAATTAAAATAAATAATAAAAAAAAATTAAATTTTTTTGTGGTTGTTCGTTGGTCCTCCGCGCCGCCACGTGTGTGTTTTGTTGCTCCGTTCACACCATCCCTTCTATATGTGTTTGAGAAAATAAAGTTAGAGCAAGAAAGAAAAGATAGCAACGGAACAATATAAAAATATTAATTACGATTCAAATGTCACCCAACAATTTGTAAGTCGGTACTATTTTATTGACGTTTTTTTAACCCTTGGGTTGTTTACACACATATTTTTACACACATACGCACGTACTTTTGTGCCCCGTGAAAAGAAGAATACTATGCTTTCTCGAGGCTTGAAACGGGTGGTCCAACGGGCAGCGGCCCATGCCCCTCGGATGGCGAGGGGCGTTCGACTTAGCAATGCATGCATCAGGGCAACTGGTGTTAGCGTGGCGGACAGCCTTCGTTCGTTCAGCGTTGCCCCTTCCCGGTCGAGGCTTGCGGAGGCGGAAGCGTTCGAGTTCGGCGCGGAAACCAGCCAACTGCTGGACATTGTGATCAACTCCCTGTACACGGACAAAGAGGTTTTCATCCGCGAATTAGTCAGCAACTCCTCCGACGCGTTGGAGAAAGTGCGGTACATGCAAAGGCTCGGAGAGGAAGTGCACAGCAACGATGCAAAGCTTGGGGTTACGATAACGACGGACAAGGACGCAAAGACCATTACCATCGAAGATTCTGGCGTAGGACTGAACAAGGACGAAATGGTCAGGACGCTGGGCACGATAGCCCGGTCGGGGTCGAAAGAGTTTCTTGCGGGTGCCAATGCGGACGGGAAGTCCGCAGACATCATCGGGCAGTTCGGGGTCGGGTTTTACTCGGCCTTCATGGTGGCGCACAAGGTTGAAGTCGTCAGCACGCCCGCGGCGCTCGGGGACGATGGGAAAGCGCAGCCATCCTATAAGTGGACCTCCGAGGGCGTCGGTTCCTACAATATCGAAGAGCTGGGCGAGTCCGACAATGCTAGGGGCACGAAGATTGTGATGCACCTAAAAGAGGAATGCGAAGAGTTCGCGGACCCCGCGAACGTCCGTGGCGTGCTCAACAAATACTCGAACTTCGTCCCGTTCCAAATAGACCTGAATGGCGAACAAGTGAATACGGTGCAGGCCATCTGGGCCATGGAGCCGTCCTCGGTGACAGAGGACCAGTACAACGAATTCTACAAGTACATCGCCGGCGCGTGGGACGAGCCGCAGTACAAGCTTCACTTTCGAGTGGATGTCCCGATCGATCTAAAAGCGGTGTTTTTCGTCGGAAACATGCACTCGGAGAAATTTGGCGCAGCCCGTATGGACCCCGGCGTTAACTTGTATTCCAAGAAAGTCCTCATCGAGGGTAACTCCGAGAACTTGCTTCCCGGGTGGCTTCGCTTCGTCAAGGGAGCCGTGGACAGCGAAGACATCCCCCTCCAAATCTCGCGAGAGGGCATCCAAGACTCCGCCCTTATCAAAAAGATTGGGAACGTCCTGACCCGCCGAATCCTTCGTCTGTTGAAGGAAGAATCGGAGAAGAACCCGGACCAGTACAAGACATTTTTTGAAGAATTTGGCCACTTCCTCAAGGAGGGCGCGGTGACGGACTTCGAGCGTCGGGACGACGTGTCCAAGCTCTTGAGGTTTGAGACCTCGTCGAGCCTTCCAGGCGAGGTTTCATCCCTGGACGAGTACATCGGTCGAATGCCCGTGGAGCAAGAGAAAATCTATTTTCTGGCGGCGCCAACGCGAGAGCTTGCGATGGCATCGCCGTACTACGAAGAGTTCCAGCGTGAAAAGGTCGAAGTGCTATTCTTGTACGACGTGATCGACGAATTCGTCATGTCGAACGTCGCAGAGTACCAGGGCCGCAAGTTTGTGTCGGCCGAAACGAGTGGGCTAGAACTGAAGACGGAGGGCGGCCGAAAGACGGACGAAGAGCGAAAGAAAGACGCGGCAACAAGCGAAGAGGAGACGAAAATTCAGGCCGAAATGGTCGACTGGATGAAGACCACCCTTGCGGACACTGTGATGGACGTCAAGGTGACCACCCGCCTCGTGGACTCCCCGGCAATTATAGTTGACCACCACTCTGCGTCGATCCAAAAAATGATGAAGAATCTCGGCGAGAAAGACACGATGTCTAAACAAAAATTAGAGATCAACCCGAACCACCCTGTTACAAAAGGGATGTTTGAGCGGCGAAACGACGACCCGGCACTTGCAAAATTAGTAGCGGAACAACTTTTTGACAACGCAATGGTTGCTGCCGGTATACTGGACGATCCTCGCTCGATGATTCCCCGAGTGAACGATTTGCTGGAAAAGGTCGTGCGCAAGAACTGAGAGGAGAAAGGGATAAAAGATTAATTTTGAAGAGAAGAGGTCGGCACGACGTGAGCTTAAGTGAAAATGATTAAAGTCAAAAATATCTAGGCTGTTGTTTATTTAGATATTTATGTACAGTTAAGCGACAATGATTAGCAAGGCAAGACAAACACTTAAAGGCAATTTCGTAAATTCTTACGAACTCTTAGCAGCAGTGTAACGTTAATTACTTAAATAACAGCCAATTTTCTTGTTTTTAACGTTTCGTAGGAACTTCGTAACACGTTGCATCCCGCGAAAAAGTGCAAATATAAAGTTTTAGTTTTGATGCTCTCTCTCTTTACGTAAACTTTTAATAGACAAAAGGAGCAGAGAAATTCACATTCACGGTATATATGAAGAAGATAAGAGTGTCTCATTTCTATAGCGCCACAAGGAAAGCGTCGGAAATCTTGATCTCGCTCTTTCTGATAATCCAAACCGTGAGATAAAGCACTTGGTACAGGAACAGGAGCATCAGGGTTTTGAACAGGACTTTGGTTATGCGCATGGAAAAAAAGCGCAGGCCACCAAAATCTATCTCATTCTTCAACCGTTTGCAAAGTATATCGATTTCCGTCATGGCCCCATCGAGCCGGGCGATGTCTGCGAGGATTTTCCCTGGCTGTTTTCCGCCTTTCTGACAGTGCAACTGAACATTCAGGGCGTTCATTCGAATTCCAATCGAAGATTTTTCTTTTAACCACTCGTCGACATGTCTTGAGGCGTACCAGTTGGTCTTTGCCCCAATTTTAATCGCATAGAGGGTGAGCCCTTGAACGACAAACACATGCAAAAGGACTAGGGAAAAGTGTCCGATAATGATCGGATCCTCCGGTGCAAAGTAAGTCACACCCGTTACGCAAATGATAAACACACCCGATCCAAGCAATGACGCGCCGCTGTAAACCACGCAATAGTAAAGTGATTTGCTGTCCATCATGTGCATGGCAAATCGAAGGCGGGACCACGACTGTACGTCCTCTGCGCAAGCTATGTGCAATTGGTGTATGATTTTCCCCAGGCGGGTTTCTAGGAACTTCATCTTTTGGAACAGCGCCAATGCCATGCCGCTGTGGCGGTACCACTGTCGCAGCGCAAATACCTTTATGGTCATGAGAAGCAGAAAGTTCACCCATTCGACCCAGCTGGTGCTGATCGAGCCGTCACCGGCAGCCATAATTATTCTCCCCAATATGTACACCCCCGACACTACATCTGCCACTTGGTGAATTCTGTTCAAGGGTTGTTTTGAGCGGAGGTGAGAGGCAAAGCTGCGAAGGATGGCGCGGCCCAGCGTGACCGACTTAACGTGCCGAACGGAAGACTCCTCGATCTTGCTGTGTGACTCTCGGGCAGTGTAGAATGTCTCTTCGTTGTGAATGATGTGGACATCGCCTCCTTTCTTGGGCGAACTGGCTACCACTGCGACTGGCATGCAAAAGTAGTCCCCCAAGAGCCCCTGTACGATGTCCGTCGTTTTCATGAACTCGCTGAGGTACACCTCCAGGGCCATCTCTCCCCCCAGCAAACCACTCCGTGCAAGCATTGGCGCAAACGACCCCACCATTTTGCCTTTGCTTTTTCCATAAAGCACCCTAAAGTGCTCCGGTTCCGTCATTGCGTATTTCAAAGTAACAAACCACAAATACATCAGGACTGGAAAGAAGACCAGGAATACGTCGCCCCACGACGAAAGGGAACGCGCAGTTCCAATATACAGTTTGTACAGCGTGATATAAACGCAGACGGGGATGCCGTAGCTATGCGCAAGTATCATATGTACTGCGCGAGAACCGATGCTTGATTTCCGTGGTAAAAGTATGAACGCGCGCTCTATGCATGTGCGGTACCCCAACAAGGGGACAAGAATTATCCCGCACAACGGTGACCCCAGCAGCAGTGCAATGACGTGTGTATAGAAAGCTTGGAACGCTTGTTTGTAGTGGCAACGGCGTACAGAGCGGTGGCTCGCGGAAGCTCCATTTTCATACGTAATTTTGCTTACTATTTGGGCCAAAAACTCCTCGTTCACCTCCGTATCGTCCATTGAGTTCCGCTCTGTACCCTTCTTCAGCTCCGCGAACTGGATTTGGACGCCTTGTGTCGCAGCGGGCGTGGAAAGAATTGTCTGCCCAGAGTGCTTGCCTTCTGCAGTTGCCATGGTGGTGCCCCTTCTACACAGTTACTCTACAAACCACAAATACGTTGCTCAATCGTGTGCATATGTTTCACTCGAACTAACCCGTGCAGATCATATTATTGACTTTTAAAAACACCTTCTTGTATTTTCCTTTTTAGTTCAAACAATGCAAATCCATCCATTGCTTTTACTAAACCAGTAATAAGTATATAGTAACCAACTATTTAACCAACCACCCCGATCCACCACCACAACACACCACCCGCAGCATAGCAGTCAGTCAGTCCTCGTTTTTCTTTAAAGCTGTTGTGTCTATGTTGTATATAGGTATATTATTAATTAAATAAATCCTGCTGTGCATATTATAATAGTTATTGATTGACCCAGCTTGATGACTAGATTGCAGTTGGTTGTTTTTCTTTTGTTGTTGTTGTTGTTGTGTTCCTGTTGTTCTTTATTTATAATATATTTTAAAAAATTGTTTCTTTTTTCGATCTTTCGATCTTTTAAAAAAAAACAAAAAATACAAATTATTGTAAACCACACCCCAAGGAAGAAAGAAGGTGTATAAATGTAATATAATGTAAATCATATATAATGTAATATCATACCATACAACTTCAAATTATTATTATTATAAGATGATTGATTCTATCTATATGGAGTCTAGGATCTAGTAGGCTCTATTATAAATAGTTCACTTCCTTCTTCTTATTTAATCATCTTTATATATATTCATATGGCATGAAATTACATTACACTACATTATATATGTACTTATAATACATATCATAATCCTATTAAAATATAGCTGTCAGTTTTACAGATGCTGTGTCGATTGTACATCATCACCCCACCACTATGAAAATATAAATATCTTTCTTTTCTTTTTCTTCTTCTTTTTTTCTCTATTCTATTCCTTTCTTCTTCTTTAATTTTTTTTTTTTAAATAATTTTTTTTTTTTACTTACAGTCTATATTTATAATAGTACTGTATTATTATATTATTATTTTTTTAATTTTATTTATTATTATTTATTATTAGAAGAAGAAGAAAGATAACTACAACAGAAAACCAAGAAGAAAGAAATGATTCTTGAATAAAGAACAAAACAAGAAAAGTATACTTGTTTGTAAAGTTTTTGTGACCTGTCTGAAGATGTGAGCAATATTTGAACTTCAAAACAACTCTTACAAAAAATATCATTACCAACGAAAAGAATCCCACCCCGTTATTATCAATAATCAATCATGTCTGCAATAGCCGCTGAGCTCAAAGTAGAGGTTCTCAAAGAAGGGGACAAAACGACGTTCCCAAAGAAAGGGGACTACCTTGCCATGCACTACACCGGTACTTTGGCATCGAATGGGAAAAAATTTGACTCCTCGAGAGACCGAGGAGAGCCATTTTCGTTTACCATCGGGGTAGGAGAAGTTATCAAAGGCTGGGATGTAGGGGTTATGAAGATGTCCGTGGGATCACGAGTCAAACTTCACATCCCGTCCTCCATGGGTTATGGTGCCCGCGGAGCCGGTGACGTTATCCCACCGAACGCAGACCTCGTATTCGATGTAAGTTTACCCTCCCGCTGGCCCGCTAAACCGTAGCAATCATCACACACGTACCCCTCTAAATTGCATCGACTAACACTATTTACCACCAACGCACCTCTTCTTAGGTCGAACTTCTCAAGATTATGGCCGTGGAAAAAAAAGTACTCAAAGCCGGGTAAGTGTGCACCTCCGTCCGTCCGTCCGCCGGTCGTCCCTCTTTCCTTCCCTCTTTCCTTCCCTCTTTCCTCCCCTCTCGTCCGTTCTTCCACGGCTAACCCTGTCTTCGTCGCTTCTTTCTTCGCAGTGATGGAAAATCGTTCCCAAAACGTGGTGACAAGCTCACCATGCACTACACGGGCACTTTGGCCTCGAACGGGAAGAAGTTTGATTCCTCCAGAGACAAGAACCGGCCATTCCAGTTCCAAATCGGAGTTGGGCAAGTTATAAAAGGGTGGGATACCGGAGTTATGCAAATGAGTTTGGGCGAACGCTCTGAGCTGAGGATTCCAGCCGTGATGGGATATGGGGCCAGGGGCGCAGGGGGCGTCATCCCTCCCAACGCGGACCTTGTGTTTGACGTCGAGCTCTTGAAAATCAATTGAGGATCTCCCAGAACGGGGACAAGGGTGGACGCACGTATGCGCGCGACATGATATCTAAATTTAAAAAACAAGAAAATTGGCTCTGTTATTTTATAAAAAAAATATTATATATAATTTATTCATACGCACAATATCTTAATATATGAAAAACTAATAACAGCCAATTTTTCTTGTTTTTAAGTCAATTAAAATTTACTGTTTCTAAAAGGAGTTGTTATTCCCCGATGGACGCCTGCAAGGCCTCCGCACGTTCTTTCTTTGCCCGGCGCCTGGCGCGGATTCTCTCCATCGCACTGCTCTCATTTAGCATGTCGGGGTCCGTGTTCGTCTTTCTCAGCGAAGTATCCAGGCTACTTCCCATGCCACGCCTCCCATTGGCAGCGGGGCTGCTGAACAGCCGCTGCAGCGCTGGGTTGCTTTCCTGCAAACTTTCGCGCAGCGAAGTTGCGAAATTTTTCCGCGTCTCCATGCGCTCCGCTTCGACCTCCCTCATTTGGTCTTCGGTAAACTCGACGCCGTCGAAAATCGCCGTCGCGTCCAACTTTCCGTCCTTCTTCGTGGCACCGTGCTCGGGCAAGGCCGTGGCCTGGTCGTCGATCGGGTTCGCCACTTTGTCGCGGTCGGCCTCCAGCAGCAAGATGGGAGACCCGTCGGCGTAGCTGCAAAGCGCCACCACGTGCTGCGTCTGGTGCCACGCGACCCCGCAAAGCTTTCCCCCGTAGCAGTGGGAGGAGAGGGGATTCTTGTAGGCAGCGGAGCTTCGCGTGTACCAGGTGTGCGCGCGGCCGTCCTCTGACCCGGCCAGGACCCACCGGCCGTCGGGGCTGAGGCAGCTGCCAATGTTTGACGAGCCGCTCTGCACGCCACTGAAGCCATCGTGAAGCTGCTGGTACTTCTTCAGCTCCACGACTCGGAGGATGTTGGACTCGGCGTGGATCAGAAGGTGCTCTCGGCAAAAATCGATGGAGTGGATGGGCTTCGAGCCCATGATGTCTACCCGTTTGAGGAGGCTGTATGACAGGGGGTCGCTCATGTCCCCGTGGCAGCGCCATACGATCACGATGCCGTTGGCGTCCGCCGAGAACAGCTTCAGCCCCCGCTTGTCAAACGTCAGGCAGTTCACCCTGGTCTTGTGGATCCCGCTCTTAATCAGGCCTTTGAAACGGTCCCGCTTCGAGGACGAAAATTCGTCCTGGGCGCGGGCGTCCCACACCCGAAGATTGCCGTCAAAGGCAGCGGACACGACCACGGGCGGGTCCGCCATCGGGTGAAAGACGGCGCTGTATACGTAGCAGGGCGGGGAATGGAGCAGGGTGACGACCTGCGCACTCGCCTCCGCGGCGGCGGTCCGCTGGGCCGTGCGGGGGCTGAGGCCGCCGTCGGCCTCCACGGCCTCCGGGGCGGCTTCGGCGGGGCCTTGATCCACCCAGGCCTTGGAGGGGGTCATCCACAGCCGGACGGTGCCGTCCCCGGAGGCGGAGGCCAGCATCTTGTCCCCCTTCATCCACTTCAGCGTGTAGACGATGGCGTGGTGCCCGAGGAAGTCGCCCCAGGGCCACGATTTCCCGCTGTCCACTTCGAAGATGCGAATGGGGTACAGCAGGTCGTCACGGCAGGCGGCGGCCAAGTACTTGCCGCTGTTGGAGAACGACAGGGCGAAGCAGCCGTTGCCGCAGGGTATTCTCGCCGACACGGTGTCCGGGACGAGGCACGCCTCCCCGTTCCCGCGCGACCGTCGAAGGACGCGCTTCGCCTTCTCGTCGACCTCTCCGCCGAACGTCTTGCTCTCCGGCTCCACCTCCCCGGCGGCGATCGCCTGGGCAAAGCTCAGCTGGTGCCGCTCCTTCTGGTTGAAGTGCATCGGCGGGGTCTCGACCCGGGCCTTCTTCGGCGCCCGGACGCCCGTGATCGTGCAGTAGATCGTCGACGGGTACACGGCCCTGTCCTGCGCCATGTACGAAAAGAAGACGTCGGGGACGATGCCGCCCTTCGTCACTTTGCTCTTGTGCCAGGCGCGGGCGTGGGCCTGGCTGGCGAGGCTCTGGTCCGTGTGGCGGTACAGCTGCAGGCGGAGCTTCTTCGGGACCTGCGTGTCCGTTTTCCCAATGTTCGCCCCGCCATTCCTCCCGACGGCGTGGAGAAACGCCCACGCAATCCGGTACCAGCCCTTTCCATCGCGCAGCTTGGACTGGGGTGCGCCCGGGACGAAGTCGAGGACCTCGAACAGAAACAGAACGTTGGCGTTCAAGAACGTCTTGTACGTCTCCCCAAATAGCAGTTTGCCCTTCTCCTCGTCCCACACAAGCTTTGCGCCGTGTCGCCCCTGCGCCCCCAGGTCGCAGGGCATGGTCATCATGGGCACCACGTGGCGGCACGAGTCGGACGAGCGTGTCACGCTCAGGCCGTCTGCCCGGTTCACCTGTATCGTGGTCTGCCGCTCGAGCAGGCTCACGGACGGGACCTGGGCGTCCTCCTTTTCGATGTACTCGCCCGTCTGCGAGTCGACGATGTGCACTTTCACCAAGGGGTGGGACACGTAAGGGTCCTGGGCGAGCTGGTCGGTCCCGTGCATCTGGACCATCAGGACGGGATCCTTGACCCGGCGAAAGTCGAGTTTGAAGTCTGGCATCTCCGGCTTCTCCGGGTTGCGAAACTTGCGGGTGAACTTGACGAGCGAGCCGAGGACCTGGCGATAGTCAAAGTTGGCCTTGCTTTTGGCCACGGACGTGGTCTGCGTCCGTCGCTCCGTCGCGTCGTCCCCGTCCTCGTCGTCGCTTCTACCCTTCTTCTTCTTGTCCCGCTTCTTCTTTTTCTTCTTCTTCTTTTTCTCGCTGCTGGCATCGTTCTCCTCGTTCTCCTCCCCGCCAGCGCCCCCCTCCTCGGCCTCCCCCTGCTGCTTCTTCCTGCGCCGGCGCCGGTGGGCCGCTCTACTGTCGTCCTCCCTCCCCTCGCCCTCCCCCGCCTCGCCGTCGTCTATGTTTTCCTCCCGCTGCTTCTTCTTCCTTCGGCGCTCTTTTCGGCGCCTCTTTCTCTCGTCGTCGCTTTCGTTGTTGCTCCCCTCCGCGTTCTCCACCTCCGGCTCTTCGGACGAGTCCCGCT
>LT642856.1:0-10020 GCA_900128585.1 Stramenopiles sp. TOSAG23-3 | reverse complement strand
TATACAAAAATACAATTTCTTCCGTCCGTCCACCCCGCCCATTTTGCCACTGTTCTTCTTTTGTTCCACCTTCCACATGTCGATTATATAATCACTGTGATTGAGTCAGCCTGCCTGGTCTACATCCCATCAAAGATTTATACGCAAACATACGCTTGCGACATATCTCAGGGACACCTAAACTAAAAAATACCTTTCAGCTGTCTCCTTCCAGTTCTTTCCAAGATTGAGTCAGCCTGCCTGGTCTACATCCCATCAAAGATTTATACGCAAACATACGCTTGCGACATATCTCAGTGACACCTAAACTAAAAAATACCTTTCAGCTGTCTCCTTCCAGTTCTTTCCAAAGTCCCAAAAATAATGTCCTCTGCTTCGCCTGTATGCGTCACTGGGGGTAGTGGATTTCTAGGCAGCTGGTGTGTTGCTCAACTACTGGAGAAAGGGTACGTCGTGAACACAACGGTGCGAAGTGTGGAGAAAGCGAACCACCTTAAACAGCTTCCGAACGCTGAATCAAACCTGAACGTGTATGTTGCGGACTTGCTCACCCCAGGGTCGTTCGACGAAGCTATCGCAGGATGCAAGGCGGTACTTCACGTCGCCTCTCCTTTCTTCGTCGGCGGGAAAGACTACAAAATGGAAAAACTCTTGAAACCGGCATTGGACGGGACTAGGAATGTGCTTGAGTCTTGCAACAAGGCAAAGATTGAAAAGGTTGTTCTTACCGCGAGCACTGCATGCATGTACGTTTGGTATGGAACAAAGGACAAAGAGCATGTTCTTTCCGAGGAAGACTGGAGCGAGGAGAAAAAAATAGTGGAGGCGAAGAATTGGTACAGTCACTCGAAAATTCAGACCGAAAGAATGGCGTGGGAGTTTTCAAAGAAAGAAAATTGCTCTTTTCGTATGGCCGTCATGAATCCATGCTTGATATTCGGACCGATGCTTCAGCCAGTTTTGAACACGAGCTGCAAAGCAATCGTGGGCTGCGCCACAGGCTTCCAGGACGAAATTAACAATTCCTGTAAAGCGATTGTAGATGTTCGTGACGTATCACGTGCGCACATTCTGGCAATGGAAAGCTCGATCGACTCGGAGATTTGGGGAAAACGGTTCCTATTGATGGCGGACTGTCCCCACTGGAAAACTATCCATGACTGGGTAAGGGAAGAGCTTCAAACAATATCTGCAGAGGCAGCGTCGAAGGTTGCGACGAAAGTCTCGGAAACAATTATTCAGTGAAAGAGAATCTTCGCTCTTTGATAAAGCACGGGTTCGTTACGGTTTCTAAATAACAGAATATAACTATTTTACTATATATTTTTTTATAACTATTTTTGTGTTTTTATACATCTTACACCCAGTCGAGGTTTTTAAATTCAAGAGGGTTCATGGTTCATGGTTTCACTGGGTTCATTACAATATTACGCGCGCGGGGGGCGATTATGCTTTCTGAAGATGTCACTTTTTTAGTTGTTGTTCAACCCCATGACGTCGAACTTAGTCATCGCCCGTTTCAACATGCTGATGCACTTGACCTCGTCCTCGTTGCCACCATTCGAGTGCCACCCCGAGAAATGTTTTGCGTAGTACGTGAGGATACTTTCTGTCAGTTTACTGATCACTGAGGCTTTGAACTTCGTTTTCGAAACAATGTTTTTTATCCGTGCACTGTTTTCGTCAATCAAAACGGTGAAGCACATCCTGGTGATGTACTGTCCAAGCCTGTACTGACGGTTTTTCATACTCTTCGGGAATTCGTCCACGGGCAGTCGGTGCTCGTACCCTAGAAGCAATTCTGCGCATGCAAACAGCTCCGTGCAGTACAACGCCGAGGTTGCTTCGGAAATTACTGCAAACATGTACATGGGACTGGTCTGGTTGAATACGTGCCTTCGCTTGCCAAAAAACCGTTTCTCAAGCATTTCCGAACTATCGTCTATGCCATTGAAGGAGATCTTTCCCATCAAGAGAACAAAAGCGCGCTCTAACAGAAACAGGGGCTCTTCCGGCCACACCGACCCGGAGCACACCCTTCCTACATTATCCATGCACAGGTTGAACACACGCTTGTCCTTTCGCGTGGGCGGTCGAGCCCAGCACTGGTTAAACATGGGAAGTTGCAGATCCACCAGCCAAAGGTAGATCAGAACCAGGCCCGAAGCGATCTGAAAGCTGTGAGGCATGGCAGCGATGTTTTTGGACTTGCACACGTCCGAGACTTCGGAAATTTGAAAACCCTGGAAGCTGCCAGACTTGAAAAACTTTCGGTTTATCTTGAAGTGCGACAAAAAGCGGTCTTGAAGGACAGTCAAGCCGTCTTTCCACCCCTTCAACGGAGGAAGGACTTTGAAGTATTCGTGCAGCCGGTGCCTGCCTATTTTGTTCCGAAAATTGTTGCAGAACGAATCGTAGTTCGTGAGGAATTCCCACATCTTCTTCCGCCCCTCGACTCGGAAATGCTGCAGGGCTTGCCGAGTCGCAAATTCCAATGGAATTTCCTCGCCTTCACCATCGAACTTTTGTATTTTTGGTTTACCATGCCACATGGAAAAGTATAAATGGCCTAGCTCATGGGTCGCTCGATCAACGAGCTCCGGGTTGTTGCGTTTGTGCTCCCAGTAATAAATCAAGCGTTGGTATCGCTCGCACCTCTCCACTTCATTATCAAAGCTACGGAGAACCGCGGCCGCCACATCGACGTTGGTCAGGACAAGGTACGCACCGCGTCTGGTCAGTATGTGCGGCTCCACCGCAAAGACAAACTCCGACCACCGAGTGGTGTTCTTCTCTACAATGCACTCCCTGAGCTCTTCTTCAGAAAGACCGTTGGCGCTCACCAGGATCAACTGCAGTATTTGGCACCCCCGCGCATACACTACGTTGACGTCGCTGAGGGCGTCGTCGTAGGCCTCTTCAATGCTTTGAAAACCATCGAATTCGTCGATTCTTTGCTCGATATTTTCCACCGCGTCGTACGGCTCAAAGCTGGCAATAAAGTACCGAAGCGCCCTTAGATTCGTTGCCAGGTTGGCATGGGAGACACGAGAAAATATAGGGAGCAACGACGATGCGTCGCCCGGCGTTTCTTCCAATTCAACGAACGCAAGTGCCCCCGGACCGTGCAAAGCGGCCAGGACGTCGGACCTGCTAGTATTCTCCAACGCGTCCACAAAGTCCAGCATGATTTTATTGACGTCATTCTTGTCTACTCTCTTCAACAAAAGCATGTGCCCCGAAACCAACCACTGTCGCTTCTTTAGCAGCTTGTAGATGTCATCCGCGAGCAAGGGATTGGATTCCCTTGGTTTCGACGCAAACGAACCCTTGATTGCCCCAACAAGAACTACAGACACGTTCGGTGGCAATTTCAAGTCCAACCAGTCCAACGTGCACGGCGTCAGCTTGTCCAGACCGTCGATGCACAGCAAGACTTTCCCGTACTCACCAACATTGCGCAGAAAGTGCGGGAAATGATGGATCAGGTCAGGGTTGGATTGGTTGATGTAGTTTTGGACCAATTTTCTGGGCAAGTCAGGCATCAGGGCCGCCAGCTCGTAGGCAATGAAGCGCAAAACTTCGTTTATACTCTGAAGTCGCGTAGAGGTCTCTCCTGGGTGGACACAGACAATGTGCAATTTGGAGAACTTTGGTTCCGAGAATGGAAGTTTTAGAGAAGTGGAGACAATTGCATTGTCTGTGTCCTGGTCGTATTTTCGGAACAACTGCTTGAGCCATCGAACGAGTATGGAACTTTTTCCAACGCCGTGGCACCCAATAATTATAAACGGTATATCTTTCGCTGTGACTTTGTTGCTAATAATATCCTGCACCATCGAGTTGAGCGCACCCATGGCCGTCTGGTCCCCTTCGTGCACCTCGATGTTTTGGCACGTCTTTGCCAAGAGCTCTTCGGTCATTTTTTCTAAATCGTCTGTATGGCCACCCACTTGACCCTTGGCATCCCCCGGGTCACCATTTTCCTTCTTCCGGGGGCGAGGTTTATCTTGCATGATGGCATGTAGCAACCACGCATCGATCAAGATGTCGTCCTGAAACTTTCCGGAACTGCTGGCAATCGCGTTGTCAACAAAGACCATACGCGATGATTGCAGATTGTCCAAGTATTTCGAAAAAATGTTTTTCTGGTACGCGCACATTTCTGAAAACAAGGATTTGTGCTTTTCGTTCGTGTAGAACCGACGATACTCCACCGCATGTCTGCTTCCCGTAAGATCGTCGCTTTTTCCTGCAATTTTTTTAATTGCCTCGCTGAGATCTTTCATTACGATGGAGCAGAAGTCTTTGGCATCGCTGTACGAGAGGCAGACATTTCCTGCACCGGAGCGCACTATCCTGCCCCTGAGGTCTTGGTTGGCAGCCTCGTTTTCAAAACTGTCCAGCTCCATCTTTGAGAAAGGTTCTGTGCTGACGACGCTTGGGGTGCGGAGGTAAAAATACGCATTTTTTACCTCCGACGGGCCGCTGTTTGCGAGGGGAGCAAAAAATGCTTGGTGGGCGAACATTTCCAGAACGGAGGCCCCTGCCCCAACCCCTTGAAGCCTTTTGCTGCTCGAATAATTAAGTTTTTCCATGACCCACGGGTGCATTTCCTTGAACCTCTTTGACAGAAGCTTTTTCGGGGGGATAATTCCGTACCGGTTGCCGAGCAGCATGACAAATATGGTGGCGCAGCTGCACTCACGAAGCCCGGTTTGCAGCATTTGTATCAGGCATTCGTCCGTAACATTATTGTAATCTTCTCTCGTGAAGTTCACGTACGTGAAGGACATGCCTTTCAGCGAGGCAATTTCTTCAAGGTGGGGAACCGCGTGCTTTTGAAATGCCTGCCTTTCGCTGAAGCAATCTCCGTGGGCACTTGCCAGGATCAATCGGACTTCTGTCTTTGGAGTAATTCTTCCGGTCATTGCGTGCAAGCGCATTTTTGCTACCAGACGTTCCGACGCTGCAATAACTTGGTTATCAAATTTTGATATGTGAAAAAGGCATTGGAACTGTCCTACCAACCCTGGCATATGAAAACTGAGCTGGCCCTCTGCCGTAGGCGCGCTTGGCACGTCCTTTCTACTGATCAGCTTCTTCTTTCCCACCCCGGTAATATGGTACAGCCCTATCCAGTCGACGTCGCTCGGCCCAGCTTCGTACGGTGCTCTGTACCAGCTGATCAAAATTTTTGAGCCGCAACGCACGTTGGACGTCATAACCGTGATCCTTGCATCCACCAAGCGCACGGTGAATTTATGGAAGCACTGGTGCGGGTACCGGCCCCGGAATGCGTACAAAGCTTTGTACTCTCCAGCCTTGCTCAATTTCATCGTACCCTGGAACTGAACTTTGCCTTTGTTCTGCATCGAAGGGACAATCTCTGAGCACAGAATATTTTCATGAAATTCGTTCAAGGGGTCGACCCCATCGAACACGTCTGCAGGGACGATGGCAATGGTGTCCGTCGGATGCGGGTATTGCTTTGACAGTCGGTTTTCGGGAAATGACATGGTAAATTCGACAGACATGGAGTCTCCTATGACGATTGTACTCGGGCCATTCAGGGAAATAATTGCGTTGTAGTCTCGGTACGATGGATACAGTCTTAGCTTCGTAAGCGCGTTTGCCTTTATTTTTGTTAACGGAAACGGGGTTGCTTGGGAAGCAACAAAAGCTTTGTCCTGGGCCTGTAACGATTGCTTCGACGGAGACTTTCGCCCGTACTTTATCGGCTTCAACTTTAGACCACGCCTCGAAGGCGACGATTTCCCCCGATCTTCTTCGGGGGGACACGTCTTCTTCATTCTTGCTTTCCGTTTCTGTTCTTCAAAAATTTGCGTGAGTTTATGAACGTGGACTCCGGCGCAGGACTCTAGTTCTAAAGCCATACCGGACTGGTTGGTGGCCCTGTAAAATGTCTGCAGGTGGCGTTTGACGGCCAACGTTTTATCGTGATGAAGACCGTGCACCTTGCACATGTTCACCAAGACTTGCCTCAAATGGTTTTGCGCTGCATGATTTGCATCGTTAAAAGAATCATGATCATTGTCGTACGTGTCTGTATCATGTCTGTATCAAAGTTTTCCGTTGCCGACAGGCTGGTCGTTACTGTATTCGACCGTGAGCGTCTATTTCGGGGTGATGCACCTGCTGTTGCATTATCGTTCATGCGCCGCACGCGCTTGCTGCCTCCATTGAGGAGGTCTTCTTCTATTTTAAACATTTCTTCGTAAATCGCACTCGAAGACAAATCGTAACGTTTCAGCGTCTTGTATATTCCATTCTGCAACTTTGCGTCGTCCATATTGTGAGCATTCGCATGCGAGTTCTGGTGGGTGTGGAAAAGGTCATGGTCATCGATGTAAGAATCCATCCCGTGCCAAGGATGGATAAGAATGTACTGAGCAATGAAAATGGTCTTCAAGACGGCAGGGAAAGGAGGCAGTACAAATTTGCAAACCAGAGACGGTTCCTTGTCCGATTCTCTGAATTTTTTCTTTTCTTCGTTCATTCAAAACCTACTATCTCATTAATTATTATATATCAATCATTACACGTTTGAATTATTAATAATATAATATATAGGGATACGATACTTTTAAAAAATACTTTATAACGGTTGTGTCCCGAAGCGAAGGTAAAATGGTAAGGATACAATGTTTGTAGTTGTTAAATTCATTTACAATACAAAATATTTCCTATTATCATAGACTTCGAAGCTAAAATAATGTATTATAACTTTCGTAAATAATAAATATGAAGTGTCTCTACTTTCATACGAAATCGAAATCAGTTTCTTTCGATTTCTTGTTCTGCAATATTTCCCCCTCTGTCGGTTTGTGATCAGGAGGCAGCACGGCCTTGCTTCCATTAATCCGTTTCATCAGCCGTGTTCTTGACGAGCGGCGGTCACGATTAATTCGCTTATTGAGTATTTGTTCTTGTGCAAGGTGCTGGGTGATAAAACGAGACGTGAAGCTTCTGTCCCGTATGGGGCTCCTAGTATAACCCGGTGGGTTAATTTCCCCTACATCGCTGTTTTCAGGGAATCCTCGCAGTTTTGATGTTCGTCTGCGTTCTAATCTTGCCGACGCCTTTCGTTTTGCATCGCTAAGGTTTAATTGCACCACAGCAGATGCTTCTATGTTATCATCATACAGTATGGATGTTAAACTGCGTCCCCTACTGGGTTTGCGCGTTGAAGGCACAATTTTCGTTTGATCAATCCGTCCATTACTTCTATCAGGTCTTGCTCTGCAAAAACAGATCTTTTGTTTCATTGATTTGAAACAACCATGTTGGTTTCTTTTTCTTCTCTTGAACGCGCGCGATAACTTAAAGTACGCGCGAGTTAAGTACGCCACATCTTTAAGAAACATTAGGAGAGCAAACGAAAATATTATTACACCAAACCATGTAATAATTTCAATTACCACATTTTCACTTGGCCATTTTCCCTCCAGCATGGCCGTATTTTTGAGCAAGTAGCCAAACGGACCGTCCCACCATACCCATGACCAGGAAAAGCAAGGAAATCTTCTTGCGAGACCACGCAGTCAAGAGGGATACAAAGCCCACGGCCTCTTGTACCGCGAAAATTAATCTGCTCCTTTTGTCCATTCTAATCAATACACCCTTGTCACTTAGTCTGGCCAAGAAAAAGTACGGGGAATCGCTTCATCGGGCGGCTGCAGACGGGAACGTGGAAGGCCTTGATGTTGTTAATAATTCATTTTGTGTTGAACTTCTTTATGATCGCCATTTTTGCCGCAGAGTACTCCTCGCCTTTTAGGTATCCCTTATCGTGGAGTTCTGCAAGTCTACTCAGCTCGGTCGAAAGTGAGGCCCCATCGTTTCGCTCCATGCTGGTCGCAGCCGGTGCCACTTGCAATGCAATTTCCCCGAGCTTTACACCATTTGCGCACTTGTTGACCTCTTTACAAAACCTCTGTGGGTCTTTCAACCCAACTAAGACAGGGTTGGTAACCTTCCCACGTTTTGTTTCATTTCCCTTACCAATATCAATCTGAACGTAACTGACCGGTGAGGCCACTTCGCTGCCAAAACAGACCGCAAGACAGCAACTAGTTTTATATGTCGGATTGGGAACAATGTTCGCGCTACGTATTTCGTCAAAATAGAGGCGGCGAACGGAGTAGGGCCCGTCCGTGCTCTCGTCGAAATTGACGTCCATATTGAATTGGTCCAAGGGGTGACAATTAAGCTTGGGGTTATCTGCGTCCCATGATTTACATGGTTGAAGTGCATCTGTAGGAACCCGGATGACAATCCCACGCGTCGTAAGAGCGACCTGGCGCTGAGTCAAGCGCTTCTTAAACTTAGGGTGCTGAAGGAAGCATTCAGCACACGGACTAACCACGCACGGCACTAGTAAAGGAAAAATGACGTAAGGTCCAGTAAGGCAGTAGGCAAATACCGTCAAGTTTGAGAATCGTTTGTAGAGGGCATTTGACAGAAAGTCTTGAACCCCCTTGCTGTCGATCTCAAAGGACAAAAGAAAGCCAGGCTCTCTTTCCCATGGCAAGATACCGGCGTCAATCCATACTTCTGAATCCGGTGCCAGTTCTAAACCATCAGGTGAGTCTTTCAGTTGCAGAGGTTGCGTCGACGTCATGGAGTGCACGCAATTACGGTTTGCACGGTAAATGTTTCTATGCAAACGGACTATATGAAAATGATTCTTAATATGCTGTCGCTGGAACGACCTTGGAAGGTTCTTACTGGAAATTTGTATAAGAATAGATAATTATTATCATTAAACAACAAACCAACTATCATCCCACTCACCACTCACGTTAAAATCATCAAGGGGTTCAGAAATATATGTTGCTGCTGCTGCTGTTGTGTGGAGATTTATTAAAAAATAAAAATACTACTTATTAGACTATACCACATAATAATACGAGGAGTACGAGGAGATAAATCGCTCTTTTTATTAGACTCCTCGTATATATTTTTTCTTTTTATATGGATGGACGTTTGCGAAAGAACTGTGGGCAGAAAAGTGCGGCAAAGCGTGGTGGTGTAGAAATGGTGGGTAGCTGTTTTAAGAATTACGAATGTTCGGAACTGGTGTAATAACAGACACACATTTTTTAGGAAAATTATTTTGTATCACTACACATTGACCAGGGGAGAGTCGATTTTGTATGCAACCTTAAACAAAACCTGTCCTCCCTTCTCCCGTATGCAAGCCGTCAATATAATGTGGGCAAATAATATCCCAAGAACGGCCCCAGTGGTGTATTCAAACGGAATATCGTCTGAAACATGCAGGCCGGCGTACACAAGAGCAGTAAATACGGCCCATCCCAGGTAAATGCTTGTACGCCCGTATTTTTGAGCAAGTAGCCACCCACCATACCCATGACCAGGAAAAGCAAGGAAATCTTCTTGCGAGACCACGCAGTCAAGAGGGATACAAAGCCCACGGAGCAGTACACGATCGAAAAAAGCCCATCGTTCGGAATCCCTAGCTTCGAGTAAATGTCGTGGGAGGCATACGAGGCCAACCCGAGCATAGTAGAACCCAGAAACATGGCCTCTGAAGCCTGTTCCCAGTCGGAGCCGAAATGGTACGCAGATGATAACATGAAGACTATCATGGTCACACCAGGCCATGTGGAGTATACGTAGATGCCAGCAATGCTGACGCAAACGTAAGCAGCAAGCGCGCGCGTCCATTCCCAACTCTTAAAGATGGGCCAGAAATCAAGAAAACCGTGACCGATGAATGAAGCAAGCAGGAACTTGGAAACGACGCCCCGTTTGATTCGTATATTTCCCTAAAGGGCAAAATTCACAACCGATATCTAGTGCAGGGTTTCCATATTTTCCAGCAGGGCATTCTTCAGCAAACGAACGCACAGCGAAGAGTACAATGGCTAAAATACCAGCAATTAGCCTTCCCCTCATTTCTTAAACTATTATTACTCTCACACTTACCAGCCCACGCAAGAATAAACAACCATTTGTTGCACTTTTTAATTG
>LT642855.1:0-10023 GCA_900128585.1 Stramenopiles sp. TOSAG23-3 | reverse complement strand
ACGAGAATTCTGGAATGGACGGTTTCGTCGGGGTGGCGCCTGCACGGGCTTACGGCCCTTCTGGGCGCCGAGGAAAAATGTCGCTGTACAACATGGTAGGCAATGTTTGGGAGTGGACCAGCAGCCACTTTGAACCGCAACAGCGACCAGAAGAACAGGGGGAGCGATTTGTCCTTAAGGGAGGTTCCTTCGTTGATAGCGTGGACGGCTCGTTCAACCACAAAGCCACCATTCAAACGCGGATGGGGAATACCGCAGACTCGGGTGGAATTAATACGGGCTTTCGGTGCGTTCGTGGCAAAGGGGGAGGTGGCAAACGGTGGTGGAAGCAGGGAAAGAAAAATCGGAGACAGGGTATCGACCAGGAAAAGATCCAGAAAATTATGGCGGACGAAGGGGTGGAAGGGGTGCAAAAGTACCTGAAAGATAGCGGCATTGGCGGGTCCGTCCTGACGCCAGCGATGCTCAAGTCGATGCAGGCCGCAAGGAAGAGTGCAGAAAGGGAGGAACAGAGGGGCAGCCTTTGAGGGGCTTAAAAAAAACAAATTATAGTATGTTTTAAGACTCCATACTATATACAACTTTAAAATGTTTTTTCGTTCATTGGAAATTATATCATCCCCTCGGTGATTGACAACCAACAACAAAATTTCAGAATCAAGTTAGGGGATTAGGGTTTGAGGAAGCTAATCAAATCAATTATTACTATTTCGGTTCCAACCCTAATCCTATCTTGATGTTTTTTTAGCTTGATTTTTTAATTTCATTTCGTCGTTGATTGTCAATCAGCTTAAATAAGAGCCAATTTTTTATTTTTAAAATGTTTATAAAAAAGCATAAGGTTATGGTTTGGCCTCTTCCCCCTCAGCGACTGTGTCCATGTTCCCAATCCTGCTGGACCTCTGTACATAGTTTGGTACCCCAGCCAGGTTTGGCTTGAGAAAATCCTTCACTTTCTTCCTTCCCCCATACTCTTCGCTCAGGATGTCAATCGGGATGTATTCCGTCAGTTTCTCCGTCAGATTATTGTCAGTTGTAAACTCAAGCTTTGAGACCGTTTTCTTGTCAATCCAAGGCTTGATGATCGCCCATGCCGCTTTGAAGATCCAAGGGCAGTTGATCAAAAAACCACGTTTCAGCCTCTCAGGATATTGGTTTTGATTTATGTTGACAAGTTGGTGAATGTACTTCAAGTAGTACGCATCCGAGTACGACCACCCCTGCATGTCAAAGACAACGACGACTTGGTGAACGTTCTCTGGTATCCCGTAAAACTCCCTGTGAGAAAAACACCGTTCGTAAAAGAAGCACAGGTATTTGACGTATATTTCCACGGAATAGTCCGCCGGATTCCACAGGCGGGTGTCTACGAGTAAAATGGGCGAGCCGTCTTTGTCCAGACCACCGACACACCAGCAGCCCGATTGCAGCGCAGGCATTATTTCGTCTACTGTAATTTCGTCTTTCATCCACTGCTTTCTGAACTCCAAGTGGTAGTTCAACATGGCGGTTGCGTCCTTCACAGAAAGGTCTCGGGCGCGCAAAAAACGAACGATCGTCTCTTGGGGAAGGTCCGCAAACTCAGCGTTCTCCCTCATTTCTTGGATAGCCTTCTCTTCCTCTGAAGAATCGACCAATATGTCCATTAATTTATGCCGAAACGTCGTCACAGCATTCACGCTCGCGGTATCCACAATGTTGGACACTTCCTCTGGAGCGTCCGTTTCCTCTGCAAGACTAGCCATAATAGACACAGACAAGGGGAAGGCGCAACACAAACAAACAAACAAACAAACAAAAGCTTCTAATCAACCACCCTACAATATCCTATTTTGTGCCATTCCTATTATTAACCTATTTTTCTAGGTCTCATTCCTTGAGTTAACTTAATTATATAAATTAGAATGAAAGAAGGTGAACCCCTTCAACCTATTAATAACAACCACACCACCAACCACATAATTTCTTCTCACGGGTTTATATTTGTATAGGATTATATGAATTAGTATATGTATTAAATAATACAAGTATATAATTGTTCTTTAATGAAAAAAAGAAGGTTGAAATTTGTTTTTTTTTTAAAATTTTTTAATAAAAAAAATAAAAGGAGGAGGAAGCCAGAAGAAGCCACACCATTATTTTAATATTAATACGAGGACACCACTGTAAGACTAAGAAGAGATCCAAGAAGGTTCTTTCCTCTGTATTTCTAGTAACGAAAATATAATAACAATATACTCTGCTACGCTAAGCACGGGGGGGGATGTATAATATTCTAGAAGTTTAAAATAACGAACGATCGATTTATAGATGATCAAAGAATTAATATTTGGACCCATTATCCTTTTTTTAATTCCCTTTTCTTCGTTTTTACATTGGATTGGATCAGAGAAACGAAAACGTGAGAACTTAAGTCAAAGTTGATACCCCATGGGAGAACGACGGAATACCTTGGTACAGTTTCAGGGCATCCTATGGGTTGTCCTTTTCTTTGGGGGTTGGGATCTGGTGTGTGGTTCTGGGCCAGAAATAATCGAGGGGTCTATTGTAGAACGGCAGTTGAACTTTATAGAGAAAAGCGAAGTGACGCATTTGAGCGGGTTTACGATAGAGATTTCATACGACCAACCGCTCTTCTTTCACTTTAGGAATAGACGAAACGGCAGCCTGAACCAAACCGAGGAAGTAACGCTGTTTTCGAACTCACCAAGGAAACATTTGAACGGTTTGTTCGGCATAACGTGCACCACCCCACAGCACACGGAAACGGTTCCTTTGGGCACATCTTCAAGCAGGTTGCCCGGAGTGCATTTTTTCAACCTGCTGCAGCCCGTCAAAGGACATAGGGGATCCGGCGAAGAGTTGCAGGGCGTCCTCAGGTATTTAAAGTTTATTGACCCTACGGAACGGTTCGACTCTTCGAACGCCCTGTTCTTTTGGTTTTCCCACCCGGAAATTGTCTCTGAACAGGCACTCCGGGACAAGTGTGTGCTTACGCTGAACAACGACCGGAAGAAAGGCGCTTTTTTGGGGAACTATTATGGCACAAGTCCCCAGAACGCAACGATAGGGATGGGCAGCCGAGCTACGTTTCATTACTCGTTCGACAGGCTGGACGCATTTATAGACGAGGAGGCGGAGGCCACGAACAGCAGCGAGGCTAACGGCACCCACCACCACCACCACAAAAAGCCAAAGCCATGCGCGCACAAGACCGCCGTAGCGTCGGCACTGTCTGAAATAGAGAGCGAGAGCACAGCCGGGGTCATGTCGCGGGTCATGGGGGGAGTGGTAAAAGTCGTCGTGGAAGGGGCGCTGGACAAGATGGTGCCACAATTTCTGAAGCAAAACATTGTTCGAACGGGAAAGAACACGAAAGACGACTTGAAAGGAAAAACGGAGACCAATACAAATGCTGAAGTCCCCCTTCAGGTTGCAGAAATGCTCGATGCAGCGTTGTGCTACAATTTGACGAACTTGATAACGGACTCGGTCACCGCAGCGGTTTCACCGCGACTCGCGAACGAGATCATGGTACACGTCGGGTTTCAAACCAGAGCGGTTGCATTTCGTGAGGTGGAAGAAAAAGCGTCTTCGATGATATCGGAAGTTCTGAAGACAACAATCTCGTCGCGGTTGAACGATGCGCTCCCCGTAATGCTGCACCAAGCGTTGCTCCCTCGGCTCATGAGCACGTTGACACGGTCGGTCACACACGCCGTCGTCCCAACCCTTGCTCGCTCCCTCACTCACACAGACGACCAGTCCTACTACTGTTCCCAATGCAAAACATCAAAAAAATTTTGTAATTACTGCCACTACTCTCCGACCAGTGGGTATTATGGGGTGTACTACTCCGCATATTACACGGACTATTACAGCGATTACTACGGCAAATATTATGGGAAAGCGTTGCTCACCCCGCGCCCGTCCGTTCTGTAAACGAACGAGAAAAATAATAAAAAGAACCCTTACCCCTTAATTGTTAGTACGGTATACGGTTCTACTTCCAGGTTTAAAACCGTACGGGTACGATGATAAGGAAGAAGAGGGAACTAATAATAACCAATAATAAAGACGATTTTTCTTCCTTTTTTTTATTCAGATTATTTGCATATTAGTTATTTTTAATTATAATAGCTGTTGTCGTTGTTGTTTTCACGTTCCTAGAAAATTCTTTCTATTTAATTCTAATAACGACACGTACCTTTTAAAAGTGAAATCATTCAATGCTGTTGTTATATATTGTCATCATCGTCCTTCTTTTTTTTTTTGTGCGTGAAGAAGAAATTATAATATTGAAATATTAATACCTCATACAGCAAAGAGAACGCCTTGATTGATTATTTTTCTTCTTCCTCCATTTTGTTGTTGTTGTTGCAAAGGGTAACACAAAGAGAAGAGTAGCAAACACGCACGGCGGTATAGAAATATACTTGTACAGGAAAAAGTATTTAATATAATAAGATCGAAGAACTTAATTTAAACCAAAACAAATTAAACAAACAAGCAACCAATTAAAACCTAGCAAACGATTAAACTTTACAACACCAGTAATGAAAATTAGCAAATTCCAATCTCTGCTGAAAAAATGGAACGGTACTGGAATCACGGCGGGCGACGGGAATGGCGGGGACGGCGCCACTGCAAGGGTTGACCTGTTCGACAAAGCAAACGTTAGCGAAATTATGAACAGTATAAATGGCGCTTGCCGCAACAAGGGGGGGAAATACGCGACGTACTCTTGCAAGACTGTGTCTTGGGACGATGTGTCTCGTGGAACCGTTGGTGGCGGCCTTAGCTCATGGGGCGCGAACATCACCGATACTTATTTGAAATCAAAGTCGGGAGAAAGATTGTTTACCGTACGAAGCGACAATTGGAACGAAAAACTGGGAGTGGTAAGTTCTAGTGACGTGGCTCTAGTTCAAGGGAACCAAACAAATTCGGGGGAACTGTCGCCGATAACGCTGAAAACATTTTTGAAAAATTCAAAACAGTACGGCGGGTACACGGGCATGAAAACGGAAGATCTCAGCGATGATGTGCTGGACCAAAAGTGCAGCATCAGGTTCCAAACGACATTCTTGCCCGTGAGCGCGGCCACCAGCAAGGGGGCCATTGAGTTTAGTACGGAAGCGTACAACTATAACACCCGGAGCGACAGCGACCCTCGTAACTTGGTACTCTTGTGCACTACCCAAGGAATAGCTCTGCAGCAAGATGGCCAAGGAACGAAAAAACTCTTTCACCACGCTGTCGACAAGGATGACAAGGTTCACAGGTACTGGCTGGAAGCGGAAAGGTCAAACCACAAAGTCGGCGGAGCTCAAATTGAAACGAAAGAAGAAAAGCAAGATGCAATAAAGAGGGGGAAAGCGACGGCAAGCGTCATTGGGACAAAAGCAATGGGAACCCGTTTCAACATTCTTATGACAGTGCAAATACCGTTGAAGCAGGATAAGAAGAAGAGGACGAGGGGAGGGAGTGGATCGGGTTTCTACCTTCCATGTGGTTCAGCCAATGTCAATTATGATTTAATGGCTTTGGATGACTGCATGATGGAATGTATGGGGTTAGATGACGACGTGGATGGATGTATGGGGTTAGATGACGACATGGAGTTATTCGAATCTGAGTTGTCTATGCAATCTGACCAATTCTTTAAGTCTGCCCCTAAAAAAGGCTTCGGTGGTGGGGGCCTCGCCATGAACGGAAAATTCCGATCTATTAGGAAGAACTGGAAGAAAAAGGTCAAACAGATCGGCAGTGCGAACGCCGCTCGCGTAAGTCGTGGTAGCGAAGTGGACACATGGAAAGGGCTTACAAAGAAAACTCCCGTTCGCAATCCAGCGGAGCACATTACCGTTACGGTCGTTTTGTACTTCACCGTTGCTAATGGTGTTCCTTCCGAAGCGGACGTCCTTGCAGCTATAGATGATATGGAAAAGCTGTACGACTCATGCACGGGAAAAGGGCGTTTGGCAGAGGAAAAGTTTGACTTTATGAAGTCGGAATTGACCGTGAAAGACGTCAAAGATATTCATGAAAAACTGGTGGCGCAGCCTCCGTTTCAACCGGCTTCGATTGAGGTTCATAACTTTGACCAATTTCCAGTCTAATCATCAAGTCGATATGAAATCATTTACTTGTTGAGGAAGTAAATTTATTGTAACATAATAATCTAATAAAATAAATAAAATTGTGTATCTATTATCAATTTTTGTAGTATTACAAGGAAATAATATTGGTACTACAGGGGGTAATAGTGGGGTTAGGTACCACCTTTAGTTTCGTAGTGTATATTTGTTATCTCCTATTAAATTATTATTATTTTTATGACTGGCCACAATTAATTATTAAATAGTTCGTATACTAATCATCTGTAATATCCTATATAATTGTGTGGTATATTTTAATTAATATTTTATTATGTGGAAAAAAATGAATCATCATTCATTCATCATCATTGGCATGCAATTTAAAATAATCATCTTTATTATTTATTAAATTATCAACGAACAAGAGTACAACGAAATAGATAAAGTTGAATGATTTGGCAACGTTTCTGGTCGTTCCAAGAATTAATTATTTGCATGCATGCATGCGTTTTTATACCCCGTAACGAAGTGTACTAAAATATTCGACTGTAATTTTCAGGGATAACTTGATTGATAAGCGGAAAGTTGTGCCAGGAGGCATTTTTTGTACAACTGGTTGCGTGGTCGCACGTCATGCTACAAACGTTTCGGCAAAACGTGGCTAGGACGGCCAAGCCCTCGACGCAGTGGGCATCGTTGGCGAACGGTGCCCGGTGCACTTTTTCGGTCCCTGGCCGTAAGTTCTCCAGTGAGTCGAAACCTGGAAAGAGCAACAGGAGAAAGAGACGCACCACACAAAGAGTTAGTTCAGTCCACGGGACCCACAGCAGCAAACTTGGCAACAGTTTGGCGTTATCGTTCCTAGGGACAGGGTCTGTGAGCCCAAGGCCTGGCCGGGCGGCCCCGTCACTGGCCCTTCGACTGTCCGAAGAGGTGTGGATGTTTGATTGTGGGGAAAACACGCAATACCAGTTTCAACGGTCCGCGACGACGATGAGCAATATGAAACGGATATTTATCACGCACCTGCACGGCGACCACTTTTTCGGCCTTCCCGGACTGCTGTCAATGGTGTTTGTGTCGAAGAACGCGAAGCTGGAGAAAAAGGGCAAGGGGAGACTTCGCGGAAGCGGAAAGAAGGTGAAGGAAACTGCTGCGATAGAGATATACGGGCCGCGTGGCCTCCGTGCAATGCTGAGGGCCATGTCGTTTTACACGGCATCCACGTTCTGCCCGTACGTTGTGCATGAACTGCACGATATTCCCCATCTTCACCCGAACCAATCGATTCGCAGCAGCGCCGCCCATCGAGTGATGGCGGACGAGTTCGTCCCCGAATTTACGAATCGTCACGGGGGGAAAAAGCCCACGAGTAATCCACTCGGGCGGGGGGAGATAAGCCAGGGAAATAATTTTTACCCCAACGAGGACGGCGTGTACGAACTCTTCAACACGGACGCGTTCACGGTGTCCGCGGCGCCCTTGAGCCACACCACGTACTGCGTGGGGTATGTTGTTAAAGAGCACGGGCGGCCGGGCCGGCTGAACGCGGAGAAAGTGTTGCCCATCCTCTCGCGAAATTTTGACCTGTTGAAGGAGGCTGGGCACCGCGACCCTCGCAACGTGCTGTCTAGCTTTAAGTCAATGGAGCGGGACGAAACGTATACGTTTCCGAACGGCGAGAGTGTCCTAATTGCTGACGTGGTAGGGGCGGACCACCCCGGGCGGAAGATCGCCGTGTTTGGGGACTGTTGCGACGCGTCGGACGGAATGAAGAAAATAGCGAATGACTGCGATGTCTTGGTCCACGAGGCGACGGATTGCGAATCAAGAGGCGATTCATCTACTGCTTATTTTCGGGGCCATAGCAACCCTGAAATGGCGGGGAAGATGGCCAAGGAGGTGAACGCGAAGTGTGTGTTTCTTAACCATTTTGGATCAAGAGCCTCTTTCCCAGGCCTGCGAGAGTACCCAAAATTTGAAAGTAGGGTGAAGCGAAAGGCGGCTCAATTTTCACACCTGAGCGAAGACGACGTTTATTTGTCCCACGATCTGCAGGAAGTGGCCATATCTGCAAAACATTCTGATGAGAAAGGGACTGACGAGATTGTGCAGGTTATATCGCACGAGCTACCTCATTGGCAACAAAAGAAATTCGAGGCAGAGTTTTTTGAAGAAAACAAATAATCTGATAATATGTTTCACTTTTGCGGGGTATATTGAAGAGAAGATAAATGTTTACTAAGTAATTACTCAAATAACAGCCAAATTTTTCGTCACAAAAGGAGCAGTTTCATTGTCACGGTACATGAGCAAGATGACTTTTAATTACACATTAAATAACAGCCACCATAATTTTGTTTTTAATATTGAAATGAGTCTTAATTTGTTTTTTTTGAAATGAAAACGTTTACTCATTTACTTCGCACGTCTTACTGTTTTATAACAATTTGGGATTAAACACTGAATTCGTTTCTTTTTATTATTGGCAACACAACCGACGAAGGAGGTGACAATTATTCGCATGACCATGCACCGTTCTGTGACATGCTTTCACACCCCAATAAAACATTTTCCTTTTCTCAGCTCAGCAATCTGGGCTCTAATCTAAGCATAACCATGCAACGATCAATGGCCAGTCGGAAAAGAAGATTACTCTTTTGTCGCCCAATTTTCCGCAGCGTCAACGTACTGGTTTGACTCCATGAATGCGCGCCATGACGCAGGGTTTCCCTGGACCTTGGTGCCTGTAGAATCGTCTAGCAAGCAAAAGTAAGTCTCACACTCCACTTCGTCTTTGCTTTGTTTTTCAACAATGGTGACCGTCTCCCGTTCGTATAAATTGTCGGTCTCACCCTTCACGTACCCTTCCAAAAAATCCAACTGTGTCGTCACTTCCTCGACGAACTCTTCCTTTACATACACAATTTCCCCTTCCACGGACTGACCCGCACCATCATCGGACAGCTTGTACATTCCCGGGTAACCTTGTTCAAAATGAACCAGATAAACCCCCCGCATGATCCCCGGCACTACGCGTGAAAACACGTGCTCTGGCAAAAACTTTTGGTGGTTCCGAAACCCTTTCATGAGAGTCCCATATACAAAAAATGTAGCCATGAGCCAGCACTCTCTCCTTGGTTTGTTGGGTAGACAAAGCAGCAGAAACTGAAGATACACACGCCCGGAATACAACCTTTTCTTGCAACTGTTGTAATATTCATACTTCTCGAAAAGAAAGAAATGTTACTTCTGATAAATTAATTATGCAAACAAACAATTGAAAATCTTATATTATTTTTTATACCCATCATAATTTTATTATTATTTTATAATATTATAATAATTATATTATTATTATTATTTTATAAAAAAAAAAATAATTTAAATAATAATATTACCTTACGGCTATTATTATCAAAATACCGTAATAAAGTGTGTTATATGATTATGTATTATTTTTATTATTTTTTCCATCAAACCACCGAAGAAGAAGCACCGAAGAGAAGAAGAAAAGAAGGAAGAAAGGGTGAGACTGTCTTTTTTTTGTTTTTTTATTTTTTTGTTTTAATATTTATTATAAGAACCCTAGGTATAACTCTTTTGCTCTTCGGAGCCAATCATATAAATAAGTATAATATTAGTATATATATATTTATATAGGTACATAATGAAATGTAAACTTGCACTTTTCTCCATTCTTATTTTATTATAAAAAATAAGATAGAAATATTATTAAAAAAAAAAAAAGAAAAGCTGAATAACGGACAGGATGAGTTAAAAGTTCAAGAAAGAGAAAAAGAACCGAAAATAGTCAGTCACTCTAATATTAGAATAGGAAGGAAAGAAAAGAAAAGAAAGAAAGAAAGAAAGAAAGAAAGAAAGAAAGAAAGAAAGAAAGAAAGAAAGAAAGAAAGAAAGA